>ML785508.1:177672-187915 GCA_009831015.1 Picea engelmannii | reverse complement strand
AAGGAATGAGCATTGGACAACAGTAAAGAGGGTCTTCAGGTATCTTCGTGGCACTACTAGCTATGGGTTGTGCTACCAAGGAAGACCAGGATTAGACAGAGTGGTGGACATACATGGTTTTGTTGATGCAGACTGGGCCGAAGATCTGGATCGCAGAAGATCTACAAGTGGGTATGTGTTTAACCTATTTGGAGGAGAAATCAGTTGGATGAGCAAAAGACAGGCTGTAGTGGCACTCTCAACTACAAAAGATGAATACATGGCAGCCACTCATGAAAGCAAGGAAGCAGTATGGTTACAGAGATTGTGTTCATGTATTGGGTTGGTACAACAAGCAGTGAGATTAGAATGTGACAGTCAGAGTGCAATCTTCATGGCAAAGAACCCAACTTATCATTTGAAGACAAAGCATATTGATGTTCAGTATCACTTTGTGAGAGACATGGTTGAAGAAAAGAAGGTGTTGTTGGAAAAGGTTGACACTTTGAAGAATGTTGCAGATTCATTGACAAAGTCTGTGAGCGCAGAAAATTTCTCCTGGTGTAGAGTAACAATGGGCATTGCTGCCCTGGATTGTTGACTATATAATCCTGTGGGCCCCTGGATGCAAAGAAAACAATAAGTGGGAGACTGTTGGGTATATGTTATATTCTTTGCATGTGTGTGTGTGGGCGCGTCAGATTCATCAATTGCATATGATGATCCCTTTAGCAGTGGTCATTGTGTCGTGTGCGCTGGGCGCTTCCTAGGGGGGTCCCACGTATGGCCCCCTCTAGTTATGTGCAGTGCCCCAATTTTTTTTTTTGGGCGGTTTTTGCTATTTTTAGCAGTTTTCTAAATTAATCCCAGATTAAGGGATTAGGGTTTTGGTATCTACGAAATACCTAAAAACATTGTATATATTGTATGGTGAATGGTGAAATTCAATATAATGAATATAAGAAAGGTTTTCCCCAGTTGAGGGTTTCCGGTATAAATC
This sequence comes from Picea engelmannii, assembly GCA_009831015.1. Taxonomy (NCBI): domain Eukaryota; kingdom Viridiplantae; phylum Streptophyta; class Pinopsida; order Pinales; family Pinaceae; genus Picea; species Picea engelmannii. Next base: position 186,936 of record ML785508.1, on the reverse strand, counting down.
TCCGTGTACTATGTGTATGAGCCATTGATTAAATTCTATTTTGCTTAAGAATCTATATGCATTTCTTTACTTCACAGGTTTAAAACTTACACAAAAATCAGGGAAGCTTCAACATGATGTCTTTTTTGGAAGTTTGCTTCATCACTGAAACCATATTTCTCTACAAGGGCTTGTTATTCATCTTCGCTTGAAATGTCACTGCCCCATGAATGTTGAGAGGAGGTAAAGAATCCCAAGAAAACATGCTTATTTCCCAAACAAGGGGAAATGGATTAAGGCACAACCTCATGTCTAGATAAAAACTCCTCCCTCAAACTTGGGAAACATCGCTTCTTTATATGCAAATCCCCGCCAAAAGTCTCAATATGAAAGTACTTATGTTTGGTAGTGTGGACCTCACAATGCCCCGGGCTGGACATGACCTGGTGTCTATCAAAATCTAAGCACAATGGATGAAAATCCTCATAGAACAAATATGCCTCTCAAAAAGGGAACATATCAAAGGTTGACCGAAGATCACCCTGAGTATGTTGCAATAAGTCATCCTCGAAGGGGCATAACAAATTTGTAACCATATCATCACTAGGCTGCCAAACATATGAATCATACATGCATGAATACCACTCCTTTGATGATGACAACTCAACCTCTTTTGCTTGAGAGATACCCTCAATGTCGTAAATGGGGTCTCTATAAAAAAATGAAATGACCAAAATCCCATCTATGTTTCTGAATCTGTATGAAATCATCAATGTGATTGTCAACTATATCCGAGGGTTGTTCCATGATTTCACCAGTATTATAGGAGTTGATTACTTCTTCACAAGACTGAATAACTTCATCTTCTTCAAAAGCGAAAGTAGATAACAATGTCTTGTTTGGGCCTTCTGCAAGAGAAACTTCATTGAGATTCTCCTAGAAACTTTCTTCATTTCCATAATCATGGAATAAAGCATCATCAAAATTTTCTAAAGGATTATAACTTGCCATGTTCCCCTTTTGATGTACAAGGGGAATAAAAGATTGGATGTCTTCATCAAAGGGGCGGGCCAGCGCACGCGCTTCATCTTTAGAAGGATCTCCTTTCTCTTGGAAACTTTCTTCATGGATCTACTCTTCAACCAAGTCTTCGTCATCTTCAATAGAATCAAAGATTTCACCACCCTGGTCTTGATCTCTAACAAGTTTGCAGACTTCTTCGGGCATCAAGAATGATCGATCCTGAGTTGGAAAGCCTTCGTGGTAGTCGTACCTTTTTTTCATAGCGTTACACAATGAATTTACTCCGAAATAGGAAATAACAACCTCCCACGCCATGTTCAGGGTAGACTTCCTCTTATAATTTTGAAGGATATCATTCTACTCTTTCTTTCTTTGCACACAAAACTTGACTAGGAAGTCCTTATCATGGAATTGTTCAATTAATTTTTTACATAACTCATCGTCTTCATGTATGTTTTCCTTGAGTCACTCGAAACTTTCCTCATTACTATCATCCTCAATCTCTTCTTCTTCAAATGTTCTTTTATTAGATTTTAGAAGAAGCGTTTATTTCAAACCTTCAATAAATTCTGCAAGAAATGAGCATCCCAGGAGAATGTCCTCAAGGAATTGAATAGTGTCTTCAATATTTTTATGGCCCCAATGCTTTAGGAAGTCTCGGATGAGGATTATTGAGGAAGAAATACTTTTGGGGCTACAAGAATATTTGATCCAATCTCTTTGTCTTTCTTCGAGAGATAAGAGAAACGATCATATAATCACATCTTCTTGTTCTATGTTTCAGTGTATGATGAATTTAGCGAACTCGACGACATGTGCAGCAGTTGAGGATGGATCACCATTGAACTTAGGGACACGAATCAACTGTTTCATCGGGCATTTGTTTGGATACCGATTAACCGACTAAACATCCAAGGATTTGTATGCCTCATGAAATGGCCTGAGAGACATCTTTCCATTACTTGGGTAAACACTTCAAAGAAGTTTTCAGATGAGATCAAATGGTAGAAAGGGAAAGGTGGGTTCTTGGATGGTGGAGTCACCAGACAAGCTAGTGAAAGGATTTGGGATAGCGTGCCAAAGTGTCATTAGGGTTCAGAAGAGGATTCAAAATCCTTCCCGGAAACAACACCAAAATTTTATCACGCAAGTTGTAGGTTTGGAAAAGCCCAACCCTACCACAAAATGGTGACAACTGAGAGAACACCTACCCACTGTCACCTTAGGTAGGTATTCCCGTCACTTTAGAGATGAAGTAATCACCTCAATGGAAGAATCTCGATGACCCTAGGGAAAAATGAGATGAAAAGTGGTATGATGGAAGTGTATCCCCTATAGGTCAAGATACTAGGTGTAAAAAGGCTTAAAAAATAATCTTGGTGGTAGCCAATAAGTATGAGTACCTATAAAGGGTGATTGTACCTGCCCAAGACAAAAGAGAAGCCAAGTATGCATGTAATATGTTAGGTGGACAAGAAATTTAAGCTTGCTGTCCCTAATTGCAACAATAGACAATAATATATATCAACAACAAAAAGATAGTAAGATTCTCAAATAAAGTTCTAAAAGTTTAGTTAAATAAACGAGAGACAAGCTAGCAAATACTAGTTTAGCTCAAGAATCAAAGAGCAAGACTTTAGAATGAATACAAGGTTGTCATAAATAAGTACTGCAGAGATAATTATCATCCTTATGGCTGTATCAAATAAGTTGTTACAACCAAGAAATGAGCCACCCAAAATCACAAGTAATCCACCCAAAAGATGCGTCGGGCCTAGTAGATTGTAGGGGTAAATAATTAGCAACTTTAGATAGTTGAATAGTGAGTTATTAAGAGAGTTGATTTAGGGCTTCTGCAGCCCTAATGGCTGTAGATAAAATTTTATAACAACATCAATAAGCACTTATCCAAAGGCGACACCCTAGTGGCTCAACTAAGCATATAAAGCATAGAATTGATTCCAATTTAGACAACCTCAAAATCCCGAGTTTTTACGTTAACAAATGCAAGATTTTATTTCTCCAATGCAATTATTTTTAGTGCCTTTAGATATTGGGTTATGGAGTCAAATAAAATAAGAGCTAACAAGTTCTATTTCCTTGGGGGTGTAAACCCTTTTACTCCCCAAGGCAAGCAATGTTAACTAGAAGATACTAGGAGGGTGTAAACCCTTTCACTTCTCCTAGTAAAACCTTGTGCAACAAACAATTTCTAGACAAAAATGATAGATAATTGTGGGGTTGTAAATCCTTATACTCCCCAAGAGATCTAGAAAATCAAACTTGTAACCAAGCAATGAAACATCAATAAGATAAAATCCTTAACTAGTCCAAGAAATGACAAGATAAACCTCCTCTTACCAAGATAAATCCACCATAAATGCAAGAGAAAATCCCCAAGAGAGGTAGAGCACTACTTCTTCCACCAATAGCATGACGAAACCAAGACAAGAGATTTCACAAAAAGGGCGCAAATTTCATCTAGGAAGGCTTCTCACAATGGGAGAGCTATGATGAAAATGAGATGCAAACGATCTATATTTATACAAAATGTTCTAAAAATAGTTTGTCCACATAATTTAGGGTAAACTAAAAGATAAGAGGTCAACAACCCTAATATTTCCCCTTTACAAAATAATATTGTTTAGTTCATACTCTTGCATATGAAAGAAACCCTAAAACATGACGTCACCCTCATTTTGGGTAACTTTTGGCACTTTAAGTCAAATCGTTGAGATTGAAGAAGGGACATTTTGCCTCTTTCAAGCAAATCATTTAGCATGTAGGGGTTGGGTAAGATTCTCCAAGATGTCCTCTATGCCTACAAAGGCATGTATCTGTGATCCAACATGTGGGCCCTTGGCATCCAACCTCTGGGATTCAAGCCCCATGGAAGCTCAAGCTAGGCTTGTTCCTCCAAAACTGTCCATCAACTGGGTCCTATAAAAACAAATGGATACGTCCTCGAAGGATCTCAAGTCAAAGCACCATGAGGAGTAAATCAAATCAATAAAATAGCCATCTAAGCATGTACATTGAAACTACCTCATCAAAATAAACCAATGCTCAAAGACCCTATGTGATTTGCCAAGTTTAGGTATGGGAGGGTTGAAAAAATGACCTATTGGGTGAATTGTACCTCAAGTTTATGGGTGTTTCCTGAGGGGGCCTCCTTCTAGGTCATGTGGATGAGAGGAAGACTTTTGGGCATGGGGTTCATGACACACAAGGGGATGTAGTGTCTCATTTATGGGTGCCTTTGAAGAGGATGTGTTGCACCTTCATTTTCAATGCATCCTTTTTCCAAGCCCATATATTGCCTTTAATTCTTTTAGGATGTTTCCAGGCTGAAGCCAAGGTGGGGATTATACCTACGCAATAAAAAATGTTCCCACCTTGACTCTATCCTTTTCACATCATGCTTCCCCAAGTTTAAAACATGTGTGGGGATTCTACCTAAGCAATAAAAATAGTGCCCACACATGCCCCTCCCTCATTAGCATTTGTTGCTAGTTATTCTTTCACGGGTCCCATCAATTTTTATGAGAGACGTTTCATTGTCCTCGGGATCCCTGGGCGAGCATCTAGAAGATTAATGGTTTGGATTTTATCTTTTTCTAGCTACAAGCCTTTGGGCCTTCAACCCCTTCTTCCCATGAAATGAGGGACAACCCCTTCTTGGGTCAGTACAACTGAAAATCCCAAAAGGTAAAGAGATGAGGGGATGAAGTGTGGAAAGTGACAAGTATGGTCAGGAATGGAACGATGACTCATCAAGAGGACCTCCCAGTAGCAGCCCTATCCCTATGGGTGACCCACTTACTAGGGCACAATGTCAACCACCAAAGTGAAACAAGGAAAATAACATAATGTCCAAGCAAACGTCACATAATCAAAATCAATAATAGATGCAACAAACTCAAATGCCTCAAATATTGAAATGAAACTCACCATAGTACCTGACTTGTACCTCATGGAGCAAGACCCAATGTGTTCTGGAGGTTGACTGATGTGGTGGATGCCGTCGTGACAAACCTACATTTGTGGTGGTGAGGTGGGCCTCTATTTGTGCAAGTGGACACTATTGGTCAAGTTGTCTCTCGGTACTCCATGTCTACAACCTGAGGGCCTCGAGACATCATCCCATTAGTTATCCATAGAAGTTGGGGATAACATGTTTAAAATATTCCACACCTTTTTGCATTTACATTATCAAGACACAATCATGTGTACGAGTGAAGGTCTCATCAACCACCATGAATGCACTCATTGCCAAATAATGCATAGTACAAAACATGCTCATCCATCAACATCAAATAGAAACATGGGATTCACTCAAGAATGGGATTATCTTTGAGCACTCTCTCCTCTAATGGACATGGTATGCTAGTAATCGCACAGACTTGTAATCCTTAAGTAGTTGCAACAAGGGATAGTAAATCATACACACACATGAAATGGTGGTCATATATAAACATCAAACCAACTATTCCGGTTTAGAATGGAAATCACACTCTTATTGTGCTCAAATTACTTTTACATAAGATTAATCATATTCATATCTCATAGGTACCCACCATAAACCTTTGTATCCCCCCCCTATCCCTATAGATATTCTAGACAAGACAAAAAAAATCTAAACAAGATCCTGACCCAAAATTCATATCCAACTCTAAAAACATATCAAAGTTGTAATACCGAGAACTTGATATCAAAACAACTTATAACTCCTTACAACACAAAAAATAGCTCCAAGGACTCCCTAAAATATGACAAGTACAACTATAAGAAATAGTATGCAAAGAAAAAAACATTTCAAAACTTGTAGAGATTGTCTTGACATAGTCAAGACACCATCCAAAGATTCTTCCAGTAATAAAATCCATGCTTCCAATTATTGGCCCTCCTTGGAAAGAACATCTACCTCAATGTTTAGCTCTCAAAGAACATGGGTAAATGAAACTCTAGCAAACAACAATGTTACCACCTTTAGTTGGTCGATGAAAGACATCAAAAAAACATATTGAATCTAAATCTCTCCTTCATCCAATTGATGAGCAAAGTAGAATCTCCAAAATCCTGTAATTGATCAACCACCTTTTCTATTGCAATCTTTAATAGAAATCTCAAGGCCATCAATTATGTGTAATTGTTAGTTGTAGGCCTTGGCTCCACTTTGAATTTTAGAAAATGTCTATATAAAATGAAAAGAATACCACTCACAATGCTAAAGTCAATCCTTATCTAGCCTCATAAAAAATTTAAAAAAGGGCATATTTATCTATCAACAAATCACCCACTTGGCTTGGTGGCCTCTCTTTTATCTCTATTCTACACCCCTCAAAAAGTGCATACACTTGAAAGTATACCTGAAAAGTATGAATACGTCGATCATTGAATACTTGTGCATTTTGAGCCAATGATATACCCCATAGAATAAGACACGGAGAGCTCTAAATTATTTTGACTATATTTTATCAAGCCACTTCTTTAAACACTCCTCCATTGTAGAGCCACTCCAAACATTTGAAGACCCTATCAATGGTTCCATATAATTCCAAATTTGTTGTGCAAAAGGACAATGAATAATTAGATGGGAAATGGTCTTAGCTTCTCTTCTACATAAAACACAATAACTTGCCCCTTGCCTACGTCTCTTTGCATCACCTCCCAAGTCAAAACCTTGTTTTTTAATGATAGCTGCAAGAAGATCTTGGTCTTCTTCTGGGCCTCGATCTTCCACACTTTTGACCGCCACCAACTCTCCTCATGTTCCTTCGTTGAAAGTAAGACTTTGAACCCAAAACAAACAATATAAATTCCTAAGTTGTTTTTTTCCCAAGTTGGTGTGTCCAATTCATCACTCAACCTAATATAACCCCTTTTAATTAAACCACAAAAAAATTCCACATCTTTATCCAATTCCCTTCTAAATCTAGGGACCGTGAGGACTATTATAGCACAATTTGTAGTTTGGTCAAAGCCCAACCCAAGCACCAAGTGTGTGACATAACTGGGGACACATATCACTATCACCTCAATAGATATCCCCCTCGTTTTAGTGATGGACAAGTCCAACACAAGGGAGGATTCTCGGGTGACCCTAGGGGGATTGCAAGGGGAGAGGGAGAGCACTGAAGAAACCACCCCTATAGGTCTTGATTGGAAGGTCTTGAGGCTTGATGGAGGATGAGTATAGGTCAAGGAAAAGGTAGTCAATGTTGTGTACCTACAAAACAATGTTATACAAGCCAAACCAAGACAATATATGATGATATAAGCCCCAAGACAAGAGATAAATCAACAAGAAACCTTGCTGTCCCAAAATTGCAAGCAATGAAAATGTTATAACAACTGCAAATTACATAATCTAATCAACATATAATATTGGACAAATTAGTATGCAATTTAGAGATAATATTCCAATGCTTGAAACAACGAATTAGATGACAAAAGAAGGCTATAAAAATGAATTATCAATAAGATATTATGACAGCCTTATGGCTGTAGCTTATTATTGCTACAACAACAACTTCTAACCAAAAAAATCAACAAGCAAGCCACCCAATCAATATCCCTTGAAAAGTAGATCAAATTTCATTGCTTACATGCAAATTTCAACGATCAAAAGTGAAGAAAACTTGTTGAGAAAGAGAGTTTACTACAACCCTAATGGTTGTAGCTTACTATTTATTACAACAGACCAATCACTTGACCAATCAAGATGCCCTTGAAGCATACGAGAGCCCAAATTATGTAAATTTCAAATCCAACTTGAACAATTCCAAACCATTAATTTTCATGTTTACTAATGTAGAAATTAACACTCTCCAATGTAAAGATTAGTGCCTTGTTATTGGGTGAATGGAGTCTCTTCCTTGGAAGACAAACTAGCCAAAGAGGAAGAATAGATTTTTGTTGAGATTTAAACCCTTATAATTCCCAACTACAATCTTTCCAAATCGTCTAGCTTGGGATCTAAAATGAACTAGGGTTTAGAGTTTCTCTAGGGGTGTAAACCCTTTTACTTCCTAGAGAAATAAACCCTAGCTAAGCTTTGCAACAAGGGTGTAAACCCTCTTACTTCTTGTTGCAAGCCTTATAGCCTTTCAATAGAAAAGAATAAATAAACCTTGGTGGAGGGTGTAAGACATTTTACTCCTCCTAGGGTTTAAGATATTTTTCTTGAATTTAAACAAGCAAGACAATAATAAATTGTATAAATTACTCACCAAATCCAAGAGATAGCATGCATAAACCCTTTACTACCAAGAATCATCAACAATTTTCCAAAGAAATAACATCAAGAGAAGTCGTTATGCTTTATTTCTCCAACAAACAAGAGTTGCATCCATGTTGACAAGAAAAGAGAGATAGTGGTTTGTCCAAGAGGGCTGAAATTTCAGTCCAAGAGTAATATTATTGAGTGATGAGTTGTGTGTGAATGAAAATGACTTGCCTCATATTTGTATGAGGAAAAAACATGTCATGTTTGTCCAAATTTGTCCACTTTTACATTAAAACCCTAATTTTAATTCATAACCAAAAGTTACAATGTATAATTAGCAAATCACTTTGATCTTTTTTCCCACATAGGCTCCAAAATGACCAAAAATAACAAAATGATTGGATATAAGCCCATAAAACTCCTCTTCAAGGTAGCATGTGTGAATATACACCTCCAAAGGCTAGGACGTCATGCCAAAAATGTGCCACATCATCCCCATATCAAGCAAGAAGGTGGGGCTTCAAGCCCACAACACCACCAAGTGCACTAAAATGGCCAAACGTCCTCCCAAATGTGTGATGTCAAGCTCCCCAAGAGAGACATTTTGGCATAGGAGGGTGAAATTATCCCTTCTTCATCATCCCGAACCTTGTTCATGTGCTAGGGAAGTCCTCCAAGGTGCAACATTCATCATTCTAGGCCTCCAATGAGTGGGGCACAATATTCATCCAATGGGCTTTCAAGCCCCTATGAAGGTCCAAGTGGCTTAGTCCCTCCATGAATAGCTTTCACCAGGAAAGGTCCCGCAAAGACAAGAAAATACGCCCTCTAAGGGTCCACAAGTCACATGTATCATGCCAAGTAATCCAAATTTAATAAAAGAACCACCCAAACATGTGCATTAAATCCCCCCTTTCACAACTAAACAAATGCTCAAAGACCTTATAAATTTTGCCAAATTTAGGTATGGGAGGGTTGCCATGGTGCCATATTGGGTAGGCCAATCCCCAAGTCAAGGAATGTTCCCAAGAAGA
>ML785508.1:92926-127258 GCA_009831015.1 Picea engelmannii | reverse complement strand
TGGGGACATTACAAATTGTTATCAGAGCCCATGGTTTCAACACTGAACCTGGATGGGCCATGAATGTGGAATTTGGAGTCAAAATTCCACAAGGATTTGATGTACAGAGTGCCAGAGGGGCGCCGAGAGAGCTCTTGGGTGGTAATGGAAAGCACAGGAGGAATGGCAAAGCAGTTATCAGAATAATTGTGGTTGATAACCACGGTATTGAATTTGAGCCATGGGATCTGCGTGGGGGGGAAGGCAGACCCTGTCCAACCGTTAGATATGAAAATGATGCACAACAGTTAACCTCCAAGTCCTTCGGACTTCGTGACTTCGACGCAGTTTACGTTCTGTTGAGAAAAGGGGCCGAAGTCTCGGAGTGATTTACAACCATAAATCATCCAGGAGGAGGAGAGTCGTTGGATTTCACAAGAGGTTCGATGGTTCGGAGTTCGGGAAAATTGGTTGAAGTGTGCACAGAATGGAATTCCTCCCAAAGTCCCGAACTCCAGAGTTAATATGGACCGTTCATGTTTAAGGACACGTGTCATAAGATCAACCTATTTGAAGTTTCGACAGTCCGAGGGTTGTGTGGTGTTTTAGCAGGGAAATCCTATGAAGTCCCGGAGCCCGAAGACCCGAAGCTCCGAAGTCTCGAAGTGATTCTCAACCGTAGATCATTCGGGAGAAGGTGGATCGTTGGATTTCCCCATGTGGTTCAGGGCTTCGGTGTTTGGGGAAAACCGTTGGAGATTGTTCGAAAGTTCAGGAGTTTTGAAAATGTGTAGATGAGAAGAGATCTTCCGAAGTGACAAAATCATAGAACGTTGGGGTGACATGGACCTGATCGACAGTTCAACAATTTTGAAAAAGTGCCAATGAGAAGAGTCATCGAAGTCTTGAAGCATCGGATATGACATGGGATGATGACATCACCTAGGGTGACGTGGATCTACCCTAAGTCTACCATGTGTCACTTGTTTTTATACTTTTGACAGGCCCTTAGTATTGATTGGGACTTGACACGTTGTTGACGCTTAAAAGCACAACGTTGGGTACCATGCTCGCAAATGATTACCAAGCTTTATTATTTAATTATATTAATAATATACTAGTAGGTGGGACCCCTTGTTTGACTTATGACACTATGATGGAAAAGCGACACTTATATTTTGTTTGCCTATGTGTTGGTTGCGACACATATTCTATAGCTTATTCACTTCAAATCGTGGTTAAAATGCTTATGATAAGAAATTCTGGGCAAGATGGTTAAAACAACAAAGAATGTGGTCTTGATTAGATCTCGCAAAATGTGATATGCTGCTTTAATGGGTGAAGGAATAACACTCTAGTTTGATTTTGATTTTATATGGACTATATTGTATGTGGGTGACCACCTAAACTCTTGCTACAATTATGGTGCACGTTGTTTTGATGGCAATATTAGCTGTATTCCTAGAAAATAGTCATATGCTAAATGGGRTGGTGGCAAAGGTTGGCACATTTTTAAATTGGAKAGTATGAAAACTTTGGGATAGCGGGTTTGAATTAATCAATGGGGATGCTAATGAAATGTGAGTTGTATAGTGCACTTGGCTCGTACTAGCCATGAATGAATTCCAAGGGAGAATCAACATGCAGTAAATGTACGTYACTCTTACTCACCTCGAGCCCACCACCCTAGTCATTTACATTGCGCTCTGTTAGTTGTTGCTGCTCCGCCTTGCTCGGTCGTGGAGGAGGTATACACCTTGGTCATTTATCCTTACACAATATTTTACATGTATGGGKTTTTTCTTACTTCTCCATCCATGAACTTYGCTCTGCTCTTAAATCCAGTGTTGGCTCTTGTTGATCGTGGTCTGTGTATTTCTCAACATGTCACGATGTTTTCAGACTGTGTATTGGTTGTTTGCAAACTTTGGTTTCCTGTGGTGGTTGTTATGAGACTATTGGCATTAAAAAAAAAGAGGTTATGGGTGTCTTTGCTATCTGTAACTGTTCGCGATTTTTTCTCAGAAAAGGAGTGTTGTTGGGTCTGCTTTGCCTCTAGTTTCTTGTTGGGTTTTCCTCTCTATTCGAAGTTGGGTTTTCCCTGCCTTACCTCTGGGTTTTTGTGAACACTCATGTATGCCAACACACTCGCACTATAACCTCGACTATGTGGCTATTAAATGTGAGGCACCTGTGCAGTAAACCTTCCGTGCTTTTTACAGGCCAAACCCTTAGGTTTTTTAGCTTTCTCTCTTTTGCCACTTACTGTCACTGTTATACATAGAAACCTATGCACTATTGTGAAAACGTTGCTTACCCAAAATGTGATGAGAGTACTGTTCTTGCTCTTTTACTTGGGAATGGGTTTAATTGGTCACTTTCTTGGCAATTATGGAAGAAGTATTGCACTCACCTATTTGCTGGAAGTTACAGTTTGTCTTTATGAAGCTTATGAGTTCGATAGAAAATGTTGCATATCCTTGTTTAAAAATAAACTTGCCATGTTTATCGAATTTGCAAACACCTGTGTATAAGATGTCTGATGCTCGAATTCAATAATATGAACCCTAATGAAATGGATGAGGAATTATGATGAATGATTGGATCAATTAAATGGTGATTATGAACATAGATTTATTTTGAGGAATTGCACGGGACCCTGTGGAATTTAAGAACTTTGTTGTGGGTTGGTATTATGAGTTGTGACTTGTCCACTCCCAGACTGTTGTGGTATTTCCTGTAGCGATTATGATGCTGCTTGTTTTGATTCTATTATACAATGGCAATATTGTTATTATGGTTATTTGGGTTCAATAAAATTATGGGCATATCACATCAGTTACTGTGTAATATAGTTTCGAAGGCCAATGAACAATTTTGTTAAGGAAGCATCAACTTTGGGTTATTGTTTGGAAACAGAGTATTGTTTAAACTTTAAAATTTTGAACAAAAGGATATTTGGTTTATCAGAGATATCATGGTTTGATTTTTCATTTGAACAATATCTATATATATTTCCCCACCATTCTATCATTTTTCGCTAATTACACTCCCTTCATGATCTTGATTTCACTTATTCATCCCTGTTCTGTGATAATAATTTTAAAAAGGAGTCTGTGTGGAAAAAAAGGAAAGTTAATACAACAAGGGTTGAGGACTGATATTCTTAATATTTTTATATGCACAGTTGATTGTTTTATTAGTTGTTGAACAATATTCATATATTGATCCCCTCCATGATACCATTTTTTGCTAATTACACTCCCTCCATATTTCCCATGAACCCTATTATTCCCTGTTCACATGGAAATTAATAAATGATGTGTTATGGATGGATTTGCATGTATCTCGTGTTAATTTTAGAGCCAACTTTTGATTCATGTAAGCATAGTTTCATGTATGGTTTATTAAGAGATTCATTATTGACAAACTGTTGCTACAGGATGAGCTTTTTCAGTAGAGGCAACAATGGTAGAAATAACAAAGACAAAGGAAGCAAAGCAACAAATATGGGTTTTAAATGCTTATTTTTATGCTTTTCAGTGATGAGAACAATGTTTAACGGGTTTCAACATATTTTTGACAGCAAGCCTTACTTTTGGATATTTTGTGGATAATGTGGATATATATTCTTTTTTCGATATGATATAAATTATTGCTGATATTTAAATATCCAGTTTAAAAATCCATGGGAGCTACAAGGGTGCCATATGGTCTAAATGATTATCTTTTGTGCTTTATATTTGATGATTGAGAAAGAATAATTGATGGGAGTCACAAGAGGGTCCCACCTATTTTAGTTATTATTAATTAAGACACTTAATTATATATTATTATTATTTTCTCCTAAACTAATTTGTTAAGTTAATTTGAATTAACTAACTAAAAGTAGTTGAACTACTTCAACTAATTGGAAAATAATAAAAGCCCAATTGGATGAAGAGACAAAGGAGAATAAAAGGAGAGAGGGAGACAAGACTAAGTTTTGCTCTTTAATTAAATGAGATAGTTTCAGTTTTCATTCATTTCTAAGTTTACTTGAAAGCCTAATCCTCTTGTTGACAACATGGTATCATTGTAGACAACAAGGTTCAAGACTGAACCATACTTTTCGTCCACTTGTTTTAGAGGTGTTGATTCATCCTTGATAGTCTGTGTATTCTTATCTGTTTGTGAATTAATTTTCATCGCTGATTAGGATATATTGCAGAGTCAAAATGGCAACAGTTTGTGGCAAACTGATCTAGATTATTAATTTCATTTTTACTTTACCATCAGAGACTTTTTGTATGGTTCCCATCGAATATCTCTAAATCAGACTTTGGTCCATACCCTCGTAGGGGTTTGTAAAGAGAAAAACACTTTTGGTGTCTCTGAATGAAATAAAATCAGATTGTTGTTCTGTCTCATATATGTGTTTTCATGACTTGGTTACTTTTTCACGTTTGGTATCCATTCTTACTTTATTGTAAAATATGTATACATTTCAGTAGCTTTTTATAAATTTTATTTTACATTGCAACATATACAAATTATAAAATCAACCTTAATCCTTGTAATTAATACTCACCAATTGAGTGAATGTTTTTGAGGCTATAAATCCCAGGTGACATTCCCAACTATCTTGTCCTAGCCAGGTGAGATCTGAAAATGATTGAGTAAGGTGTTCCATACCTTTTCCTCAACACATGTGTCACTTGACGGTGGGGCCACATGTAACCACCTTGATTGATGAAAAATGTACTATGTGGACCCCGAGAGATTGAGAATTTTGGAAGTTTTACGTTCGAAATTTTTGAGGGACATTACAGAGAAAAATTTCGAAGCCTGAAGCTCTGAAGTCAAGGAGACACAGAGGTGACGCAACCTGCTGACATCACCTGGGGTGACGTGAACATATGAGATACTGCCACATGTCATCGTTTTCAAGCGTTTCAAGGACTGATCGGGCTAATTGGAACATGAAACGTGTCACCAATTAGATATGACCACGTGTCCACTCCCTATTATCTGCTACATATCACCCCTCTAGTGCGTGGTTGTTGACTAGACTCTGGTGGATCGCCAGTTCAATGTTTAGGAGAAAAGTTAAGTTCTAATGGGAAACCATCGAAGCCCAGAGTCCTAGAGCTCCTATCCACTGTAGATCTCGACCAAGAGCGTAGACCGTTGATTCTTGAAATCTTAGGGGGTTGTCGGTTCGGTGATCCATAAGTCTTTGGTTGCAAAATGTTAACACATAAAAGGCCGAATCCGGAGTCAATCCCAGTCATTCGTCGACAGGTGAATGTTGACCATAGATATCAGTCCTTCATAGAGTTCATCGATTCGACAGTTCGGGAGGTAGTACGAGATGGAGCCTCAGAACTCCCGAAGGCTGGAGTCCCAGAGCTCCTGTTGACCGTAGATCTAAACAGTGAATGAGGATGGTCGATCAATGCATCCTCCGAGTATTCAGAGAATTGGTGTTTGGAAGAAATGGATTGTTATGAAGGAAAATCTTTTGAATCCCGAAGCTCCAAAGTGCTGGAGCTCCGAAGCTCCAAAGAAGTAGTTGTTTGGAAGTCCGCCACTTCGATGTTCGAAGGAAATATGGTAAGGTGAAAGGAAAACCTACGAAGCCCGAAGTTCCAGATCTCGGAGGCCTGAAGCACAGGATAAGTTCCTTACAACCAGCATTCGATCATAGCCCGTGGTCACATGCGTTCGAGGGCAGAAGAAAAAGGGCTAGTGCCCAAAAATTGTTTTTAAGAACATAAAAGGGATTAAATAAGAAGCCCGTGAGGTTCTTGATTGTACAGACCTACACCTAACAAAGTAAAAAATGCCTGTAAACCTGAAGAGAGGATCCAACACGAATCCAAGGGAAAATTCGGCTTTGAGATGGAAGAATGCATGTTCATGGATTGCATCATTGAAAAGACAAATTGTTCAAGTATCGATAACTTCCTGCTCAAAACTCAAAATTGAGCATGGAAGTAGGCATTGGAAAGGTCTTGAACCGTAGAAGATAAAATTTCACCCAGAAATTGGAACTGAATAGTCAGTTTCTCAAGAAATCACCAGAAAAGAAGTCTGATATATTAATAAATAAGAATGGTTCGTGTTTTCATGAAATTATTGAGAACAATTAGCCTGATAAAGTTCTGTTGGATGCACATTTTTTGCAGAATTACAACTGTCATAACAGAACAGAGTTATCACAAGTGCAAAGAGATGGATGATGCACAAGAGGCTTACAGTTAGGAAGATGACATCAGAGGAATGGATGTCCATTTGGGTATGGAAGGAACAAACTCTAATGGACATGGAGAAGCAAAGGATGATAACATGAATATGGTAGAGACCATTAGAAATTTGCGAAAAGATGTTCAGAGTCACAAAGATAATAATGAAAAGCTTATGAAAACCAAAAATTAACATGAAGAATTCAACATGAAGTTAATACAGAGCCTGTGCTATAGCGGAAAACCCCCCCTTGGATTACACTAGGGTTCAATATGTAAGTAGATCTAACCATCTAAAAGTCTTCTACTTTTTATAACTCCCCAGAATATACCCCAAATTCATGCATGAAATATAAAGTGAAAAGATCTGGTAACTCTACCTTTTACTCCACGTCCGATGTCGATCCTTTCACGTTTGATTGCTCCGCTGACTACAAGCCTCCTCCCAAGGCTGGCCTGCATTCACAAATAGATAAACAGGGAACTACAAACATGCATCTCATATATGAATCATGGGTTAGATGTCAGTATAAAACATAAATCAAACACAAAGATTTGAGACATCATATTTCGGGACATAAAAAGTATTCCTTTTATTGATATCACAATGTTTACTTACAATGAGATCGACGACTGCTTCACGAACCTGGTCCGAGCTCCTCTTCACCAAGCTCCAAGTGCGCTTCCACGTATCTTTCTCCTCTCACACTTCTTCTAAGGAAATGGCATAGTCTTAGAATGGAGAAAAAAGGGATGGAATGGGAAATTTTGATGCAAATCTCACAAGGTGGCTGCAATTATTTGGGGTAAGGAGGGGATGTGAAACGAGTAGAGTTTCACTATTCTTATGCTTCTGTCTGGAATGAGACCCCAACACCTCCTTTTAAATGACAAAAGGATGGTTATTAGGTTGGGTGACGTGCTATAGGTGGTGGGACAATTGGAAAAATACCCAATAGCCCGTAATCTCAGTGAATTCCTTGCAAGTTTTTAATTTTTGCAAATTTTATGGGTATACACGGGCTATAATGGTGCAACTAACGTATGTACGCGAGCTGTAGTGGTGAAAAAAACATGTGTACATGGGCAGTAGTGGTGCAGGGCGTGTACATCTTCAAAAATAGTGTTTATAAGAAGAGATGCTCAGTGATGGCTTCGAAAAAATAGCAAGTAAGAGGGCCAAATGCCAGGTATGCATGTATGGTGCAATTTAGGGTTATAACAACCTTGAAAAAATTGAAAAGAAGTTGGATAAGGAGAGTGGATCCAGCAAATCAGGAAGCCACAAGACCCCTGAGGAAAAAGGAATATCAAGGAGTGGTAGCAGACATTGCCATCACTCTCAAAGGCAATCCAAAAGGAGAGCACATATCAGCTCAAGTCCATCCCCTACCAGGAAGCATAGGAGGTCTGGGGTGGATGAATTGAAAGGAGAAATGAAGAAGATCAAACCTCCTTCTTTTGATGGTGAACAAAAGAAGGATGAAGATGTTGAGACATGGCTGCTAGGCATGAGGAAGTACTTACAATTGCATAACTATTATTCTCATGCAGAAGGACGAATTGCTATTTATCAACTAAAAGGAAAGGCATCCATGTGGTGGGACCAACTTGTGCAAGTGCAAGACATCAGAGAGAAAAATGTGACTTGGAAGGAATTCAAGAAGAATTTTGAGAATAAATACTTAACCAAGAGGTATTATAACAAAAAGATGAAAGAGTTCTTTGAACTCAAATGGGAAGCATGACCATTGATGAGTATGAAAGGAGATTTTTAGAACTGCTGAAGTATGCCTCCTTCATCAAAGATGAGACCGTTAAGATTCAGAGGTATCTTAGTGGGCTTCCATCCTTTATCAGTGACAAGATTCAATATGATGATCCCAAGACTTTGGAGGAAACCATAATGAGAGCCAAGTGATTATATGATCAACATAAGGGAAAGCCTACTTTCCAAAGAGCTTGGGAAGACAAGAAGAAGTTTAAGAGGGAACATAGGTAGAAGGGGAACAAGCCACCATTTTTTAGAAACAATCCTCAAGGACTACCATCTTTTAGAGAGCACATAATGGCTGAGGTAGGTGGAAAAAGGTCAAGGTAGACACCCATTCAATGTTGGGGTTGTAAAGGAGACCATAAGTATAAAGATTGTCCTCACAAAAGCGACAAAGTGAGAGCTGTCCACAATGTACAACAAGTTGAAATAGTGGAGGACATGTGTAGAAGTGTTCCAAGGATCTATGCAACCCTGGACAACAACACAGCCGAGTTTCAATCACACATGATTGAAGTAGAAGGTATGATCAATAACCATGAATTTACTATTTTAATAGATTTAGGAGCTAGTCATAGCTGTATAGATCCTAAGGTAGTGGAAATATTGAAATTGCCAAGAAACAAGCATGGGAAATCTTGGCTGGTGCATTTGGCTACAAGATCCAAGAGAAAGGTTGTTGAGCTGGTTAAATTATGTCCAGATGACATGAATGGGATAAGTACCAAGAAATATTTGAACATCCTTCCATTGGGTTCATATTACTGTCTAATTGGTATGGATTGGTTAGACCAACACCATGCTTTCTTAGACTATCATAACAAGACATTCACTTGCTTGAATGAGGAGGGGAACCCAAGAATAGTCCAAGGAATTCCGAGGACAGTTACTATCCGAGAGATCTCAACAATGC
The DNA here is from genome assembly GCA_009831015.1 of Picea engelmannii. NCBI lineage: Eukaryota > Viridiplantae > Streptophyta > Pinopsida > Pinales > Pinaceae > Picea > Picea engelmannii. The sequence goes on along the minus strand of ML785508.1, from coordinate 118,365 downwards.
ATCTAAAGAAGTGATATAAGAAAGGCTGCCAAATATTTGCAACTCATATGGAAGAAGCACCTAAGGATAAGGTGCCAAATCTTGAGGATCTTACAGTTCTGAAAGATTTTGGGGATGTGTTTAGGGAGATACTAGGACTACCCCCAAAGAGAGATATTGATTTCTCTATAAAATTAATGCCTAGAGTAGCTCCAGTATCCAAGACTTCTTATAGGATGAGTACACCAGAGTTGAAGGAGTTTCAAATGCAGCTTGAAGAGATTATGAAGAATGTGTATATACGCCCAAGTGTATCACCTTGGGGTGCCCCAATTTTATTTGTGAAGAAGAAAGATGGGACATTGAGGTTGTGTATTGACTTCGGACAATTAAACAAAGTAACTATAAAGAACAAGTATCCTTTGCCAAGGATTGATGATCTCTTTGATTAGTTAAAGGATGCAAGGAAATTTTCAAAGATTGATCTCAGATCTGGATGATCCAAGATCTTTTCATTGTGACTTATAAAGAATTGCATTAAACAAGCGTAAATTAAGTGCATCGTTAAAGAAGGGAAAACTTAAAAATGAAGAGACATAAGCATCATATATGAACACAAAAACTTGAAAATGAAGTTCGTCCCTGGTGGACTACGTCTTCGAGTCCTACTCTCAAATGGGTAGGCTCTTTCATTAACTCAACAAAAGAATTTGGAAAATACATAAATATACCTCATTCTGAAATCAAGCTGTAGAAATAATGCTCAGATCAGAAAACATACATCAACACTGAATTCGTGGCGTCAAATTACCAAAAAATGACTGTCTACACGCTCCGATCTGACTTTGCCACTCCCAGGCCCAAGAATAATTTTGTCTCGATTTCTGTGCTCTCTGCAACCTGCAATGATGACAGTTTTGTCTCAAAATCCATGCCCACAGGTCCGTATAGTCCACACCTCCCCCCCTAGCTCTCGGAATAATGCACCTTTTAAGTAATAACCGTGGACGGATGTACTAAGAGGTACCTGTGGCACCTTGCTTATGGGCGAAGTTGTTAAGGCTTGGGCATCGCGAAGGTTCCTGGGTCGAATCCCACCAGACTCCATTTTGGAATGTTGGTTATATATATATATATATATATATATATATATATATATATATATATATTAAAATATATTCACTCCCCCACTAAGTTTAGCGTACTTTCTAGAAGTACTTCCAACGACTGTTAAAATTGGCGTGGTCCACCAGATTTGGTAGACCTGGCATTTTTTTTTAAACGAAATTCATTCACGGGTTAATATTGGGCATTTTGGGGATGCCACATGTCACATGTTGGTTGGGCCATGTGGCGCCTACTGATTAGTCCACCTACTTTTTGATTTCGACGCCCTATCATTCTATACCTGACATGTGGCGCTTTGTGGGTGGTGCCACATGGAACTTTTCTATTGGTCCATATGGACCCCTAAAAATCCCATTGATGGGTGACACATGGCATCCTATGGTGATGCCACGTGGCATTTTGATGTTAGTATCCCGTATGATGATGTCATCATGCCATGTCAGCTGCTGACGTGAGAAGTACAGATGATGATGTGCCCCGTGCTCACTGGCCATGTTTGAACACAACTTTGACTATGAATATATTTCAAACCGTAACTTCGTTTGATGAGCCATTTGCACCGTTAGAAAGCTTGTGATGCGATCTCCATGATCATGCCATTTTCACTGAGTTTTGGGAAATTTGAATTTTTTCCCTTTCTCTGTCCGTTGGAGCCATTCTGAGTGTTCTGAGTTGCCTCTGTGAGTTCTGAGTTATTCGTAGAATTCTTTGGATCCTTTTTGGATCACACCTTCCCACTGAGAGATTTTTGGACCACCAAAAGATTTCATTAATCAACTGGTAAGTGAGGGAAGAGTCCCCTCACTTTGTCCTTCTTGATCCACTTTGCCTTGCTTGGATGTGTGCCTTTTAAACCTACTCGAAGATAATCAACATCACCCCTTCTTGAAGTCCTCTTCCTCCTGTCCAGGATGATATCTTCCTGTAGCTCATCCAAGTACTCAGGTGAAAACTCATCAACTGATGGTATTGAAACTTCCTCATCTTGATCCATGATCATGGGAGGCTCAAAAGGTTTCAAGTTCTCAACATTCACAACTGAGTAAATCTGCATATAAGGTGGAAGATCCAGAAAAAAAACATTGGTATTGATTTTCTCCAAGATAGTGAAGGGTCCATAACGAATGGGCTTGAGTTTCTTGTCTTCACCCTTCAATCTCTAAAGCCATACCCGGTCTCCAACCTGGAACTGATGATCAACCCTATGCTTGTCATGTCGAGATTTATACTGTGCTTGAATTTTATCCAACTGTTCCCTAACTGCCTGTTGTATCTGCTGAATCCTCTGGATGAACTTGCGGGCTCTGTCCTTAGTTCATTCTTCATTTACATCGACATCTCTCCCATACATCAAGTCCAAAGGAACCTTTGGTAGGTACCCAAAACATGTCTCAAAAGGTGAACTCTGAGTGGATGAATGTAAAGCTCGGTTGTACATATGTTGTACATAGGGTATATGTTCATCCCATAACTTGGGACTCTTTCTGCAGTAGCCTCAAAGAAAAATTACCACTATTTGGTTTACCACCTCTGTCTGTCCGTCGGTCTGTGGATGGAAAACAATGCTCCTCTTCAATTTGGTGTCCATCATTCTCCACAAGCTATTCCAAAATTCCCCAAGGAATCGAGTATCTCGATCCAAGACGATAGATGTGGGTAATCCAAAGTGAAACCAAACATGCTAAAAGAAGAGATTAGCAGTTTGCTCAACAATGATATGCTTTTTACAAGGCATTAAGATACACATCTTGTTGAACCTATCCACTACAACATACACATAATCATGACCCCCTTTGGTCATTGGTAAACCCCCTACAAAATCCATGGATACACTTTCCCATGGATGGGATGGAACAGGAAGTGGTGAGTATAGCCCCAGTTTTCTATTAGTGGGCTTACAAGTATAACACATCACACCCCCCTTTACATATTTAGTTACAATTGCTTTCATTTGAGGCAAATAAAAAAACCTCTGCAAATGAGCCATTTTTTTTCCTACCCAAAAATTCCTAGACACAAGAGAAGTATGAGCTTCTCATATTACATGGAATCGTTCACTTTTAGGAATACATAACTTTACAAGATGGTAGAGTAGTTTTCCCTGCAGACAATAGTTCTCTACATGTGCACCAAGGGTTAGCTTCGCATATACTTCTTTAAAATATTCATCGATGGCATATTGTTCTATATAGATATCATGAGATAAAGAAGCATTCTTCAAAACAATAGAAGCAACAATAGGAGGTCTAGAAAGCATATCAACTACCTTGTTACTTGTACCCTTTTTGTACTTGATTACCAAGTGAAACTGTTGTAGAAAACCCATCCACCTGTAGTGTTGAGATTGTTGCAATGGTCTGTGCTTGAAGATATTGTAAGGGTTGGTGATCAGTATGTATGATTGTTTCCTTCCCTAACAAGTTGTGCTTCCATTTATTTACACTCTGGACTAATGAATACAACTCTTTATCATATGTAGGATAGTTAACAACAACTTGGTTAAAATTTTCAGAGTGGTAACATATAGGCTTACGATATTGCATCAATACTACACCCATGGTGTATCCACTGGCATCTGACTCGATCTCAAAACGTTGTTGAAGATTCGACAATGCTAATATTGGTGTGGTACTGATCTTCCCCTTCAAAGTGTCGAAAGATTTTTGTTGCTTTCCTTCCCACTGAAAAGTGTTCTTCACACTGGTTAAGGCATGCAAAGGAGCTGCTATGAAGGAGAAGTTGGGAATGAATCTCCCCCAATACTGGACTGCACCTAATAAGCTTTGAACTTCAGTTGCACTTTTTGGCTCAGGCCAATTTACAATTACATCAATTTTGGAAGGGTCAATTTTCGATTGTCCTCCTCCTACAATATGACCTAAGTATACAAGTGTAGTCTTGCCAAATTCACATTTAGACAATTTTACATACAACTTTTCCCTTTGCAAAATATCCAATACTTGCTTTACATGCCTCACATGCTCATCCCAACTCCCGCTAAAAAAAAATGTCATCTAAAGATACAATTGCAAAGTCATCTATGAAAGGCTTGAATACATCATTCATCACACACATGAAAGTTGTTGGAGCATTACAAAGCCCAAACGACATAACCAACCACTCAAACAATCCTTGTTTGGTTTTAAAGGCAGTTTTCCATGCATCCTGTTCTGCGAATCTGATTTGATGATATCCACTGCGCAAATCCAACTTATTGAAATAGAAAACATTCTTCAATTGATCAAGTAAATCATCTATGCAAGGAAGAGGGTATCGATTTTTCACTGTGATTTTATTTAAGGCCCGGTAATCGACACACATTCGCCATGTGCCACCTTTCTTTGGCACCATTATAATCAAAGAACCACAATGATATGAATTGGGCCTAATGACCCCTTGATCAAATAATCCCTGTACCTACTTCTTGATCTTTGTCATCTCCACAACTGACATCCTGTACATGCCCACATTAGGAAGAGGAGAATCCTGCTGAAGATGTATCTCATGCTGGATTTCCCTCTTAGGAGGTAATCCATCTGGTTCCTGAAAAATATCATCATACTTAGAAACAATATCAGTTAATTCCTTTTTATGAGATGGATCATACCCTTGGAAAGCATTGGATGTCCCGACATCTTTCTCTCTGACGACCATGAGTACATATCTCTTATTAGTGTTTATGAGTCTTTTCATTTTCCCCACACTAACAAGTGTTGTATTTACCCTCATGTTGTGAGCTCTAACAATATATTCCACTCCCCCTTTAGTAAGGTGGTATTTATTCTCATGATGAAAGAAGACTGCTTTTCTATCACAAAGATAAGGACTTCCCAACACTATGCCACATATATCAAGTGGTACAACATCTAAATCCACTTCATCAATCAATTTTGAAGCAATAGAAAATCTGATCCTACATTGTTTGGTGACATTAAGTTTTGATTTGTCACATACCCAACCAAGAGGATAAGGTTTCAGATGTGGTTTTGTTTCAAGCCCCGTTTTTATGACAAGTGCTTCAGATATTAAGTTTACTTGGGAACCCATATCAAATAATGTATCTATCTTAGTATGTTTAGATACAACTCTTATATGGAATAACTCATTCCCCTTTCGTTCATCAACATGAGATTCATCATTGGAACTAGAACTAGCATGAAGAGAATCTTTACCTTGTACTCCAACCACTCTGATCTTTCCTTCATCTCCTGAATTAGAACCAAGATCTTGCTGTATCGTAGCAACGGTCTTTGTTCTTCCTTTTCCACCGAACTGTTTTAGTTTCTTTTTTGGATGCAATTTCCAACAATGTTCTTCATCGTTACCGCTCTTATTGCAATGAGTGCAAGATGGTTTTCCTCCTTCTCTTGTCACTGTAGCAATCTTCTTGTCCTTCCTTTTAAACTTCTTAAAAGTCTTTTGTGGGAAATTGAGAGGTTTCATTGTGGGATCTTCTTGAACATGTTTCCCCTTGTTCTCAAGGTGAGTGGCTTGCACACAAACTTCGTCAAGACTAGTGGGGTTAAACAAGAGAAAATTATGTCGAATATAACTGTGAAGTGCGCCAATATACTTCATTAAAGTTTCATAAGAATCCAAAGGAATATTCAATACAAGATATTTCTTCCTAAATTCTTCTGTGAAACTTTGTACAATTTGTCCTTTACTTTGCCTTAAAGTTTTCCATTCCATCATTGCTTTATGTAAATACCCTAATGGATAAAATTGATTCCTTATCGCTGATTTAAATTTTGAACACGAGGAAAGAAGCTTACCAGACTTACTTCTGTCCTGAAGCTTGCTCTCCCCCCATATGAGAGTGGTACCTTCCAACCGAAGAGAAGCCAATTGCACTTTAACTTCCTCTTCATCAATATGCTGGACACGACAATATACTTCAACATGTTGGATCCAATTATCTAGCTTTTCAGGATTAACATCTCCATTAAACATAGGTAAAGAAAATTTTACATCAAGCTTTAATAGTGGTTTCTTAAAAGAGGCTTTATGGCTAGAATGATGAGAATGATGAGAATGCTCAGAGGAAGAAGAACTAGAACTCGAAGGTGAAGACATAGGCTCAGGAGGATCTCCTCCATCCCCTTGGTTTACCAAAGCATCATCATCTGCATGGGCTTCCTTTTTCTTCCCTTTCTTCTTCATCCTCTTCTCGTAATCTCCATACATTTTCTCGACCATTTCTGACATGTGATAAAAGACCATGTGGAAGTTTTTCTCCTGTTCATCACGCTTGTCCTCTTCTGCCATTTTATTCCTTCTGGATACATGACCAACTTCAGGATTGAAAGTCTTAAGAGTTACTTCACCCTACTTATGCTTGGCCCTAGTAAGCATTCACACTCAACAATTCAAGTCAAAAATGACTGCTCTGATACCAACATGATCTGAGATCTTTTCACCGTGACTTATAAAGAATTTCATTAAATGAGCATAAATTAAGTGCACCATTAAAGAAAGGAAAACTTCAAAATGAAGAGACATAAGCATCATATATGAACACAAAAACTTGATAACGGAGTTCGTCCCTAGTGGACTACGTCTCCAGGTCCTACTCTCAAAAGGGTAGGCTCTTTCATTAACTCAACAAAAGAATTTGGAAAATACATAAATATACCTCATTTTGAAATCAAGCTGTAGAAATAATGACAAGATCAGAAAAAATACATCACCACTAAATTTGCAGCGTCTAATTACCCAAAAATAACTGTCTCCATGCTTCGATCCGACTCTAGCACTCATAGGCCGAAGAAGAATTCCATCTCGATTTTTGTGCCCTCTGTAACTTGCAATGATGAAAGTTTTGTCTCTAAATTCATGCCTGCAGGTTCGTACGATCTGCGCCTCTCCATCTGGCTCTAGGCAGATTGCACCTTTTAAGTAATAACCATGGACGGATGTACCAAGAGGTACCCGTGGTGCATTGGTTATGGGCGGAGTTGTTAAGGCTTGGGCATCGCAGAGGTTCTGGGGTCAAATCCCATCAGTCTCCATTTTGGAACGTTGGTTATATATATATATATATATATATATATATATATATATTCGCTCCCCCACTAAGTTTAGCATACTCTCTAGAGGTACTTCCAATGACTATTAAAATTGGCGTGGTCCACCAGATTTGGCGGACCTGCCAATTTTTTTTTAAACGAAATTCGTTCCCGGGTTAATATTGGGTGTTTCGGGGATGCCACGTGTTGCTTGCTGGTTGGGCCACATGGAGCCCGTTGATTTCCCCACCTGTCTGTTGAAATCACCACCACATCATTCCATACCTGACACGTGGAACTTCTTGGGTGGTGATACGTGGCATCGCCTCGGGGTGCCACGTGTCACTTTTCTACTGGTCCACATGGACCCTTGAAAATCCCATTGGTGAGTGACATGTGGCAGCCTCTGGTGCTTCCACATGGAATTATGACATCAAAAACCTATATGATGATTTCATCATGCCATGTTAGCTGTTGACGTCATGCTGACGTCAACATTACGGATGATGATGTGGCCCCCGCTGACTAGCCCTGTTTGACCACAACTTTGACCGCGGATATCTTTCAAACTGTAACTCCGTTTGACGAGACGTTTGCATCGTTAGAAATATTGTGACGTTCTCTTCACGATCATGCCATTTTCACTGAGTTTTGGGAACTTTGATTTTTTTCCCTTTATCTGTCTGCTGGAGCCATTATGAGCATTCTGAGTTGCCTCTGTGAGTTCTGAGTTATTCTTAGCCTTCTCTGGATACTTTTTGGATCACATCAGGTAAGAATGATAGATGAAGACATCAACAAGATCGACTTTAGGACAAAGTACAATGATTATGAGTTCACAGTGGTGCCATTTGGGTTATCAAATGTAGCAGGTGTTTTCATGTGCTTAATGAATGGTGTTTTCCGAGAATAATTAGACAAGTTTGTCATTGTCTTTTTGGATGAAATCCTTGTATATTCCAAGTCGGAAGAAGAGCATTAGAATCACTTAAGGATGGTGTTACAAGTGTTAAGAGAGCACCAACTGTACGCCAAATTGAGCAAGTGTCATTTTATCAGAACCAAATTCATTATTTGGGGCATATCATATCCGAAGAAGGGATAGCAGTGGACCTTGAAAAGATTGAAGCTATTAAAGGGTGGATAGCATCGAAGAATGTGAAAGAATTCAGATCCTTCATGGGTCTAGCTGGATACTACATAAGATTCATTGCAGGGTTTTCAAGGATTGCTCACCCGATTACTTCCTTGAGAAGGAAGGGGGTGAAGTTTCAATGGACAACAGAATGTGAAAAGAGCTTCTAGCAATTGAAGTAGTTGTTAACCAGTGCTCCAATTCTGAGGATTGCAGATCCGAATGAAGATTTTGTGGTTTGCATAGATGCATGCAAATAAGGACTTAGTGGAGTCCCTAGTTAGAACAAATTTGTGGTATGTTTTGAATTCAGAAAATTGAAAGAACATGAAAGGCTCTACGCCACTCATGATTTGGAGTTGGAAACAATAGTACATGCCTTGAAGAAGTGGAGGCACTACCTCATGGGAAAAATATTTGAGCTGAGGACATACCATAATGGTCTGAAATATTTGTTTGATCAATCAAATTTAAATGCAAGGCAGAGTAGATGGTTAGAATTCCTCAGTGAGTATGACTTTGATATCAAGCACATCAAAGGAAAATAAAACAAAGTGGTTGATGCACTTAGCAAAAGAGTGCATGAACTACATGCTACAACCATTAGAATGTATCAAACTAATCTTAAAGGTAGAATTTTAGAGGCTGCAAAAACAGATTTGCAGTACATGGAGTTAGTAACAACATTACAACAAGGTAAAATGAAACAGAAGGTCGAAGATTATAAACTGGGAACTGATGAAATTCTCCTATACAGGAACATAATTTATGTACCCAATTCTCATGAATTGAGGAGTACAATCTTGAAAGAGATGCATAATGTACCTTATGATGGACACCCGAGATATCAGAAAACAGTTGCAATAGTCAAAAGATAATATTATTGGCCATGCATGAAGAAGGATATTGCTGAGTACATTGCTAAATGTCCGGAGTGTCAAAAGGTCAAGGCTAAGCATAGGCACCCAGCTGGGTTTCTGCCAGGGATGATTTTAGGGGCTAAATTTCGCTCATGGGATAATTTTCCATGGTTTTTCCAAATACGAGATTCACTATTTTAAAAATGATTCGCTCAAATTCTATAGGATAAAATTATTTTACCTTAAAAATTGCCAAAATTTTATAAAAACTATATAAAAACCTTAGAAATTTGAATATTTTTACAAAAATATCGCCAATGTTTTATAGTTGTCATATGAAGGATTAGTAAGATTCACCAAGGTTTCTACATTTTAAAATAAATTTCCATCCTTAAAATCATCCCTGGTTTCTGCAACCATTTCCCATTCCTGAGTGGAAGTGGGAAGTGGTGACAATGGATTTCATCACCAAATTTCCCAGAACAAGCAAGCAACATGATGCTATCATGGTGGTGGTGGACAAGCTTACTAAAGCTGCCCATTTCATTCCAATGAAGATTACTCACAAGGCAACCAATTTTGCTGATACTTATATATAGGAAGTAACACACTTGCATGGCATACCCAAGACAATTGTGTCTGACAGAGACCCAAAGTTCACCTCAAAGTTCTGGAAGGGATTATTCAAAGGGTTTAGAACAAATCTTAACTTCAACACAACTTATCATCCCAAGTCTGATGGGAAAACAGAAAGGGTGAACCAAGTGATAGAGGATATGCTAATAATGTATATGATGGACAAACCATCTAAATGGGAAGATTATCTACACTTGGTAGAATTTGCCTACAACAATGGGTACCATGCATCTATGAAGATGAGCCCATTTGAGGCACTTTATGGCAGAAAGTGCAACACACCAGTAAGCTGGGACAACCCAACAATTAGAGTAGTAGTTGGGCCAGAGTTGCTCAGGGAAATGGAAGAACACATGTCAAAGATAAAACACAATTTAAAGGCTACCCAAGATAGGCAGAAAAGCTACGCTGACAAGGGAAAAACCCACATGGATTTTAAAGTGGGTGATCATGTATTCTTGAAAGTGAAGGCGAAGAAAATTTCCCTAAAGTTGGGAAACTATTCCAAGTTAGCAGGTAGATATTGTGGGCCATTTTAAATCCTAGAGAGAATTGGAACAATAGCTTATATGATTGCATTTCCTGCATCTACGACCATTCATAATGTATTTCATGTATCATTGCTTAAGAAATATATACCTAATGCTAATCATGTTATTGATTGGAATGTGATTCAGGTGGAGTAAGAAGGCACTTTCCAAGTACATACGGTATGCATTCTAGACTAGAAAATCAAGCAACTCTGGAATCGATCCATAGAGCTTGTAAAGGTCCAATGGACTTGGTACGGTCCTGAGGACGCAACTTGGGAGCATGAAGATGCTATGTGGGTAGAATACCCACATCTTTTTGAAGATTTTTGAAATCTTGTTGATATTTTGTAACGAAGATGCATCAAGGACAATGCATAAATAAGGGGAGGGGATTGTAATACCCCAAGGCCGAGTCCCTACTGAATTGTAAACATGTTTTGTAGGCTGGTGAGCCAAGTGATTGTAAGCTAGGTGGCTTATGTGATGCTAAAGTCCTATGAGACTATTTTTGTATATGTAATTATGCATATCATTAATATAAAATACATCGCTGCGTGTAGACCAACTACGAATAAAGAGTTATGGGGGACTAAGCTCCACTAGGTAGGAGAAGGGGATAATAGCTAGGAAAAAGGGGCTAAGCTTGAGGGCTTAACCCCAAGGGAATATTATAATATATATTCTTAAAAGACTAAGGTTTGAGGAAATAACTATTTTTATCCTAAGTTCCCATGGGAAGGGGAACGAATGAGAAGTGGAGCTCATGCAGCTTCATGAGGACATGTGTCCGATTTAGGACATGCAATTTTATGTGGGAAATCAATTCGTTGTGGGGGTTCGCTCAACATTATTTTTGTTCTCCCCTTTCACTCATGCACTGAGGCACGAATAATTATGTCCACCGTTGAAGTCCTCGATCATCGACCCCTATAAATGGCACACACTACTCACTTGAGCCCATACCCTGCTTTAACATTTTCTTTTGTTTCCATCATCTGTGCCATACCTGAGTTCTATTGCTGCCAACGCCTTTACCCATTTGACTTAGGAGTTGGACAAAAGAAGCAAGTTATCAGGCCTATGGTTTGAAAAGGCGGGTTGTGAGGCCCGTGGATTGAAGAAGCAGGTTGTCAGGCCTGTGAGAAACTCTCTCCAGATGAGAGAGATTGCTAGGGAAGTAATTTCTCCTGGAGGGAGTCCATCAACAACTACAAAGCTATGAGAATTCCTGATCCGACATGTTGCTGAAGCCCTGGAAGGGAAGTGGAGCAACTGATGGACTGTGGAATAGTGAAGGTGCATATTCCCGGGATGGGACATGCATGTGGAGAATGAGAGGATGTGAGCTGTGGGTGTAAGTTGGATTGGGAGAGAATCATTTCTGTTGTACTGTGCGACTTTCCTTAGTCTCAACCTAGATTAGGAATCCCTTTCCCTAGTGGAGTTTAGTCCCAGCTCGGGGGTGACCCACTGCTAACAGTGATGACCAACGTGGTCTAAGGCTGGGAGGTTTGTGGAAGGTCTACACATAGTTGGTGGTCTTCTCATATAAATATACGTACCATTTCTATGTTAATTTGCATGCTTTGTATCTTGTACATGTATTTATATTTGCAAGAATTGCATGTGTTGCTGCATGTATGTTTTACTGTTAATTCCACATAAATACGTGTTGTAGCATAATGTTATGTCTATTGAAATTTACATTATAAATGTATGTTAGCAGAAAGTAGATGTGGTTTTCAAGTTATTAAGTATGGTATTTTCCGCAAAAATGAAAGCAAGTGGTTCTATGAGGTAACATGCCTCGACTTGGGTAGTTGGGGGCGTTACGCTTTGAAAGCTATCCTGTTTTGTTGATGGATAAAGGAAACAACCTATGTAATTTGTTGCATGCTTAAGCTATAGCCCATTTTGAATGAATACAATTATGTTTCAGTTAAAAAAAACTCATCAATACATGTTACAAAAAATTGGATCTTTCATAGATCAATTCGTTGTCACATGTTTTTAAATCCAAGAGAAAAAATGAACCAAAGAAGAAGATGCATCTTACTACAAAATTATGTCTCTAGCAAAAAATGGGTTGAATTACATTTCTATCCATAACAAGTTGCAATGTTGTTCTAGAATCATGAAGCGTGTTGGAAGATAGGTGAAGCGACAATTTTCTTTCTATTGTATTATATTGATAAATTCATCATATTTTTCATTGATGTTTTTGGATGAAAGCATGAGGGCTCTATGTGGTTGACAATGGCTCATGGTGTTGTCACATTAGTATTTCCATATATATATATGGCATATGTGTGTGTGTGTGTGTAATGTATTTTGGTAGAGGAGGAATCAAGATAAATGCAAAGTTACACTCGGAAGATGGGATATCTCTTTAATTATGTGTGTGTGTGTGTCCAAGGGAAACTTCACAGGGAAACTCTCGGGTACTTCCCCACATTCATGAATGGTGCCCAATGCAAACCCATCAATTTTGATTACAACACCTACCTGACATGAACATTAAGAGAGGCATGCAACAAAGGTAGCCGGCTCTGAGAATCAACCCCGAGACCTTCGACCTCAAGATCAAAGCACTCAACCACTTGACTTAGCCCACCATGATATGTGTATGTGTCAGGGGGGGAGTATAGACACACACACACACACATATTTCTACACAGACATATCTTAACTCATTTAATGCTTATTATGCTAAAAACGTAAGATCATTACTCATTTTGTATTGATCATCTAAGAGATGCATTAATAATCCATGAGGATCCAGGAATGCTCATAGAGGTCCAGAAAGATCTGGAACATCCACAAAGGTCCAAAATAGTTCATAAATGCTCAAAATTAAAATGCTTCAAATAGTCTCGAAAACTCCACCAATGCGCAGAGCTCGTCCTCATCTTTCCAATGGAACAAACGACACCTCAAACATAGTTCGTATGCAAAAGTTATAAGCGGTCAAAGTTCATGTCAAATAGGTCAAAGTCAAAGGGGTAAAAGGGTGACACATGTCACCACTACAAGGGTTACACATGGTACGACTGTATATTTGATGTGGCCACACCCCAAGGTGCCATGTGGTATGACTGTAATTTCTATATTTGTACAGAAATGCACTCCATGCTTCACAAAAATGCATGCCCATGTATTTACACACCTACAATTTGAATGATTCGAGTTTTTGAGGGTGTCTTATATAATTTTACACATGTATACATATTTATATTTTCATTTGCAAACATAAAAGTGGCTGTTGTGTAAAAGAAGCAAAGTCTACCCTGTAAATTGAGAGACCAAAACAATAGAAATTGATCTACTGGAAATGCACTCCCATGCTTCTATATAGCTCCAAATTTAGTGATCGAAAATTTGGGGTGAAGTAAATAACATTCCAAATCTATGTATTTCATCTGGGGTGCATTTTAAAAATGCTAAGGAATTTTACCTTGAACCCGGATTCAAGACCTTTTGTAAAATGGAGGTGTTGACGGGGCTAAAATCACCCTGCAATAGTAAGGGGTACTTCTCGATGAATGGTCCCAATTAGACTATGCATAATTTGGTTTAGGACACCCATCCATAATGTGTCCCAGATGCTATTGCTGGTTATGAGGGTGAAGATGGATGTTATGCAATGCAAAGATGTAGATGAAGACTATGTATGAAAATAAATCTAATCTACTACTAATCTATCCTATCCTATCCTAGCTTGGACAAAACTAAAGTAACTAAAATGAGTTGTAATGAAACTAAACTCTGCCAGAAACCTCACCCAGATAGCTGAAATAAAGGTGCAAAGTTAGAAACACATGCATACATACATATAACTAGAAAATTCCAAATTATATTTCTGCATACATAACAAGTCATGAGCTCAAGACTTATAAATATAAGAAAACATAACAATACTGCAAAAACGACATTGAATGCATCAGATTAGTCTATAAGCAAACATTGTCCTGATAGTCCATGTGAACAACATACATTCCACTTGAAATAGTTCACAACAAAACAACTGGACAAACAAGTTCTTCTCTCTTTCCAAAATTGGCCCTAAGGGATTCTCAATATTCATTAACACTATATATGTCCTTGAATTAGTTCTTGAGTTTATACAATGCTTGAAGAGAATGCTTGGAATGGGAGAAGGAACCATCAAGAAGATACAGGTTGAAGAGTTTTCAAAGCCAAAAAATAAAGGGGATCAATTTTCTTTGAGGGGTTTTGCAAGTTGATTACAAGAAAATGGAGGGTTTTAGTGCCTGACACAACAAGAGGGTAAAACCGTCTTACTGTAAAATGCACACCTAAGACTCATATGAGATCCAAATTGAGTGGTTCAAATTGTGGAGTTTGGATTTTCTCATTTTACATCTATTCATACTTTAGTTGTGAAATTTGAAACCTAAAACCCACTACTATGCATAAAGGCTAAAAGTTTCCTTGTAAATGAAAAAAAAAATGCAGACAGGGAAAAATGCATAAAAAAGCATGAAAATAGGGCATGATGAGAAATGCACTCCCAAGGAAGAAAATTCCATGTATGGTGTTGTTAATTTACAAGTTACAAGTTATAGGACATTGGATTTGTTGTAAACCCTAAAGAATGCATACTAGGGTGATTTGTGCCCATAATTTAGTAAAGGGTTGAAATATACATGAATCTTTGGAAACTATGTGCACCCACTAACTAAAATGGCAAAATGAGTACTAACTACCTGTGTCCTTGATCTTGATGAGGCAGGAGTTTGTACAACCACATCACACATAGGCTAGTTGTTAGTTGTATTTCCATTGCGAAAACCCACCGAAATCATTAGAAAATACAAGGTTATATGATACAATATTAATAATTAAATAGATAAATAGAAAAATAAACATGTACGAGAACTATAAAGACTAAAATGCAATACATGAATGAGAAAAATGCTTGTTTTTCTTTTAAATTGTAATTTCTGTATTTGTGTAGAAATGCACATTAGGCTTCACAAAAATGCATGCCCAGGTCTTTACGCACATGCAATTTGAATGATTCGAGTTTCCGAGGGTGTCTTAGTTAATTTTACACCTATCTACATATTTATATTTTCATTTGCAAACATAAAAGTGGCTGCTATGTAAAAGAGGCAAAGTCTACCTTGTAAATTGAGAGACCAAAACAATAGAAATTGAACTAATGGAAATGCATGTCCATGCTTCTATATAGCTCCAAATTTAGTGATCTAAGATTTTGGGTGAAGTTAATAACATTTTGAAACTATATATTTCATTCGAAGTGCATTTTAAAAAGACTAAGGACTTCTACCTTGAACCAATATTCAAGACCTTTTGTAAAATGGAGGTTAAAACCGTCTTACTGTAAAATGCATGCCCAAGACTCATATGACCTCCAAATTGAGTAGTTAAAATTATGGAGTTTGGATTTTATCATTTTACATTTATTCATACTTTAGTTGTGAATTTTGAAACCGAAAACCCTCTAGTGTGCATAAAGGATAAAACCTGCCTTGTAAATGCAAAAAAAATACATAAAGGGAAAAATGCATAAAAATGCACGAAAACAAGGCATGATGAAAAATGCACACCCTAGGAAGAAAAATGCATGTATGGTGTTGTTAATTTACAAGTTACAAGTTACATGATTTTTTATTTGTTGTAAACCCTAAAGAATGCATACTAGGGTGATTTTTTGCCAGAATTTAGTAAAGGGTTGAAATACACATGAATTTTTGGCAACTGTGCACACACACTAATTAAAATGGAAAAATGAGTAATAAATACCCGCATCCATGATATCGATGAGACAAGAGCTTGTACAACCACATCACACATAGGCTAGTTGTTAGCTGCATTTCCATTGTGAAGACTTGCTGAAATCATCAGATAATACAAGGTTATATGTATGAATAATAAATAAATAAATAAACATACATATCAACATGTAAGAGACTCTAGAAAGACTAAAATGAAATACCTGAATGAGCTTCTCTTGCTTTCGAGAATAATTTATTCTCTACTGAAAAGGGCCAACCATGTGAAGGTGGAAGCTCATCCCCCCCCACATCACTCTCAATTCCCCATACCCAAACTATCTACTGGAAAGTAATTGAAAGTGGCAAAGTACGATTCATGCATATAAAATAGAAAAACAAAATTTAAAGGTAAATGAACGAAAGAGTGTGTGTACAAATATGTGATTATGTACATACAAAACGTATAACATTCACTCATAAGAAGGTAACAACAAATACTATATATGTGATAAACAACCTGTTTAAAAGATGGCGCTTATCCCATTTCAAAGTAAAAAAATGTCATTCATTATTCCCTAAACATCCTAATATGTCATTATTTATTACATAGAAATGCCATTCTTTATTCCATAAATTCTTTGTACACCATGATTATAATGATGAACCATGAATCCAAGAAAGAGAAGTGATGATGAAATACCCAACTGAAGATTTCTTTTTAAAACCAAGTCATTGTTTGCATTTCCTGTATAGATCATAGTATAGGCATGTATACAACATAGTATAGAACAAAGTACATGGATGTATCGAACATAGTATAAAACACATTACATTTGGAAAAATTACCTAACAAGGTGTGATCTTGGCTCGTTCCAGGTATTTTTTTCTTCAGACTTTATCCATTTTTCTGGAAGCTATATCAAGCTCCGTATATATATCATATGATGGAATATTATGAAATAAAGTTTTGATTTTCCATAATAAATGAAAATTATCTATTAAATTGCAGAAAATAGTCTGACCTTTCAACACACCATCCATAACTTGAAATTTATTTATATCATCCATTGCTTTTATTAACATATCTTCATATGATTCATATTGAATACAATTTCTATTTTTATCTCAACTTGAAGGTAGTGCCATTTCAACTAAATCCTTGTATCTTTTCATGAAGGTTTCAATACTTCTCTCAATTGAACAACATTTAATTTGAGGATGCTGAACCAAATTCTTCTTTGTTATTAACTTTGTAGCATCCATAATTATAGAAGTACGAACATTGACACCCAAATCCTTTAAGTGATTCCAAGTCTTAGAGTTAAGGTTTTCAGGAAGATATAACATTTTTGTAATAGAATCAATATTGATATAGAATACAATGGACCCATTTTCAGATACCACGTCCCTTTTATCAGAAATATAGGCTTGGGGAATTGTGAATTTATCCAATTTAGACTCCCAAATATGTAAATAATCATGCAAATCCCTAAATCTATCACAAGTTAACTTACTTAACTCACAATCATGATCAATTAGGACTCCTTCACCAGAAGCTGATGGCTGCCCAGACTTACTACCTTTCTCCATCTATCCTTATTTTAAAAAATAAGAACAAATTTGAAGTAAAGAAACTATAACACTACCCAAACTTATTTGTCGAAGGAGAATTTGATTGCTTTAAATGGAGTCTACTATACTTTTAACCAAGTTTACCATGTGCATTTACCTTTGGGGTTTATTGTTTTTTTTTTTAACCTTTGAATTACATCGACGTGACGCCTTTTTAATTTGGCTTACATCACGGTGCCATATGTCATCCATTCACGCAGTTCGGGGGTAAGCTAAAATGGTTTGATAATGCCACCCTTGAGTTACTGAAATGAATATGAATATGACACATCATCAACCGTTAATACGATGGTTTATAATTTAGGCCTCCAACCTCTTTTATCCAGCATGCACTTTCACCGACCAAAATAAATTGAGACTGTCGATCTTGGATCTATATTTTTGGTCCGATCGTGTCTGTATCGAACCTAAAATATGGCAAAAAGATGCAATATACAAAGTATTGAACCTAAAGTTAGGACTGAATGACAATGAAAACTTGATTTGAATTGAACACAAACAAAGCCATTGTAAACCATTTCATATTGAACAAACAACTACAAGATCTACATTCTCTATCTACATTAGCAACGAGGGTACATACCAAAGACCTTGTGGGGTCAATCCCTCCTTGGAAGCACAAGTGGGGTCGGTATCTCCTTGTACGAGTTTACTCCTCTGCACACTCTTCATAATAGTAGGTGGGGTAGATCAATGCAGTGGTTAACGATTTTGGAGTGGGTTTATTTGGTAGGGGGTTTGGCGCCCTAATGTGTTTTTTTTAATTTTTTTATTTATTTTTATTTATTTTTATCTTTGAGTGTTGTTGTTATATATATATATATATTTTGTTTATTTTTTAATTGTTATTTGTTTGTAATACAATTTATATCTACTAATAGTTAAAATTAATCAACACATGCTGAAAATGGGTTAGGAGGATATAGGTTGGTGGGTTATGAGAGAAATCAAGGTCAATGACTTCTAACCAACCAATGATACATATAAGAATATGACATAAAATTAACAAGAAACAATTAATCCATATATGAAAATACTTTAAATAGAATAAATCATAGAAAATATATAATCACATACCCCGACCTACGTTTAAAAAATTCAATATCATCGATCTTCTTCTTCATCCAACTCCAAATCTGTATCATCCAGTTCATAATCTAGTTCAAAATTGACATTTTAAGGATTGGGCATATCAAAATCAGCATCATTGTAAGGATTTCACCGTTCATATGATCATCGAGAATATTTACATCTACATCTAGCTCAAATTCTTCATCTAACACATCTACTTGGTCCTCTGCATCATTTTCTTCTTCAATATCATCTTCTTCCACTACATTATACTTTACATGTCTTCCTCTTGGATCATATCTAACAACATATGACCATCTCGCTTTACCCGGAACATCTTAGTAAAAGATCTGCTCACATCCTTGTATTAACCATGGTAAATCCATTCTCATGCTCAATAACATTTCTTTCAGGATCAAGTTCATTCATTTATAACTTGTACCATTTGATCTCAAACATGACTAGTTTAAAGGATTTAAAGTCACATTCAAGTATATCATTCAAATACCCATAATATCTATTTTAAGATACCTTTGGATTCTTTCCGCTTCTATATGAAACATCAATGACTTGAAATACTGCAATTATTCCACAATCAAAGGTTTTTTCTTGTCATCCAACTTTTTGATGCGAAATTTATGGCTATTCCACCACATAGCCTTTTGGTGTTTCAATTTAATTATGCCCAACATGTAAAAAATGCATTGTCAATTAATTAACATATTTAGAATTAGTAACTATTTTAATAAAATAATAGACAACATACATTAATATAATGGAAAATAAGTAAAAACTGTGGGTGAATATGTTTTCTTGTTTATCATTTAAACCATATGCTAAATCAATTTCCCTCTGTATAATATTGGTATCTTGATTACGACAAGCCTCTTTAACCAATGTAGTGACCCCTTCCAATGGTAACCTACCATAACATTGTATACATTGTTCTATCCATACCTTCATCCAATCAAGATTGTTTGCAATGTATAAATGTAGTGCATTCCACTCTCAACTAGCTATATGAAAAAATAACAATTCATCAATAATTAGGTACCATGGCAAAGATTAATAATTGATGAAAGAATAAAAACTAAATAGGTACGATATAGATAAAACTGAATAAACAAGAGTATTGCAGATCTCTATGATCTAATTACCTTTCACTTTGCTCATTCTACCTTTCCCCAACATGACCCCCCCTTCAAATTTGTTGATGGAGTTGACATCCCAAATGAGAGGCACATTCATATTTGCTACTAATTTAAGAAGATACTAACTAATATACACCAAGGATTTATATACCATATAACCCTCCATCATGGAACCTTCAATACATGCTCTTTGTCTAACAAAGGATTTCAATGATTTCAAATGCCTCTCCACCATCCACATTGACCTTGTGTATACAGGTCCAAAAATTTCCATCTCCTCAACTTGGTGTATGAGGTAGTGTTCGTGTGCATTGAAAAATGTCGCAGGTAGGTACTTTTTCATTTCACACATTAGGCGAGGAAGATATCTCCTCCAATACCTTATATCTTCTTTATAGACTTCTTTAGATGACAACCACCTACACATGATGCAAGCAAATGGTTGCAAGTTTAAGTGTATACATTGCAAGTAAAACACATATGAACAAGTTCTACAATGAATATTTTTCATAGAAATCGTTACTTACGTCATGCATTTGCCATGATCATATATGACTTATTTTATGTTGTTGTCAAAGTTGTTTGGAAGAGATATAGGTATAACATACTGTAACAAAAAAGGAATCATTATAAATATTAGAGGTACAACATACTGTAAAAAAAAAGTAAACAAAAAAATACCAAAAAGATGTATACCAATATAGAAATACAACAAAATAATTACTTTAATGAAGGTATTCTAATCATGAGTTTTTACCCCACCAAATTCACCTTTCTTCGTTAAGATATTATTTATGTTTGAAGCAAATCCCATGGGAAATTTAATTTTCCTAATGACCTCTTTTACAACATTGCTTTGATGCTCTGTAAATAACCATGGAAGACTATCTCGATGTCCATCACTATTTGAATTAATCACATTTTTCATTGCATGATTGGCTTCCTGAATGTCACTACAAATTTTGCCAATTTTTTATTTGTCACTCCTTCTATCTAAGATTCTTCAAAATGTTTTTGTTACATTCTTCCTGATATGCATTGTATCAAACAAATGAGATATTTGTAGGTTCTCATAGTAGGGAAACCTGTTGAATTGTATAGAGTATGTTTTCATTCCTCTTGGAAGCACATTAATTCCTTGACGACATTTATGAAAAATAAATTAGATTACAACAATAATTGTTAGATATAGTAAACAAATTTAATCACAAATTATAATTGTAAAACATTAATATATGTGATGCATATACTAATTTCTTACCTTGACGATTTCTATTTTATTCCAACTTGCAAAGGTGAGGTGTCATTCTTCGTGGTTTTATTCTAGTCTCTTCTTTGAAATTGAAAAGATGTTTTTCTGTAGTTCGATACCTATGGTTCTTAGGGAGGAAGTGCCTATACTCATCAAACACCTCCTTTCCTAAACTTCTTGAACGATGATATTTCATCCTAGGACCACATACTAGACATGCAAATTTACCCTTGGTTTGTAGGCCTACAACATATGGATTAATGTTAGTATCAATTATATACTAAGGAATTATTTAAAAAAAAATGCATGATATTTTAAAAAATATATATACTATTAAAGTGCAGTAGAAAATTACATACCACATAAATGTGTGTCCTGTTGCATCATGAATTTTCCATGGAATTGAAATTGATTTTTCCCTATTGGTCTAGAGATGTCGTACATAGTGATGCCAACCCATAACTTTAGTATCTCGTCGATACGAGACTCAATATATACATTCATATCTTTAACTTGGAACTTACCTAATTAACTGAAAATACACATATATTTAACTTGGAATGTATATATAAGAAATTATGAAATGAACAAGACAAATTAAATGTTGCGGTCAAAATATTATTGCCAACATTGTGTGCTCCCTCTTTATTGACATATAAGGAGGAAGGTTATTATTTATAACAAAAATAGGCCACACTGATTAAATAGATTTGATCTCACCAAATGGATTGACATCGTCAACTGCCAATCAAATCCTAACATTACAAGGTTCTTCTTTAAAAATTGGCCATCTTTCTTCAATGTTTCTAAATGCAGAACCATATTAATGCATTCAAAGAACACCATCTTCACTTTTGTTCCGTGCATAGTAATCCATAAATTGTGCTATCCTTTTGCACATACCTTAGGATCTGGGTGAGACAAGTTTTTGACAAACTATTCAATACCTTCAAGTTCACCAAAAACAATATAGCAAAGAGAGGATTTGTCCTCGAGCCTTCGTAAAGGGGTTGTTGTGACTTCTCAATCAGAGGTACACAATGAATACCATCAAAATTGTCATCCATTGGAGAAAAGGTGTCCTGGATCAATATATTTATACCATTATTCTCAACTGTGCCATTATCAATGTCATCTTCTTCCATAATACTAACTTGATCTCCAACATTCTCTCCATCTTTCTCATTGTGTACAACACGATTTCTAGTACTACTTGGCACATTCCCAAGATCGCACTTAGGATGCCCTTTCTTTATAATTACAATCAATCAAATGATATTAGTGTATGTAATGGATATTGAAAGGATAGAAATTTCTACGAATATAATCAATACAAAAACATATAATGACTGCTAACTTACCAAGGGACAATATTCATACCCCCCTTCAACGTGTCCAAACTGTCTACAATAACTTTCAAGTGTTGTTATTAAAAGTATTCTTCTATTGAAGCCCCTGCATTGATTGCAAGGGAAATAACAATTCCTATCACCCTTTACTTCCAATGCCACAAACAACCTTTGAAGCATCCTATCCTTTTAAATTGGAGTAATTTAATATGGCATTGTACTTAACTGTTACAACAAAGTTCAATGAAGCAATATAAGTACAATATACAAATATTTTCTACCATTTTCACACATGTAAATGCATTTCTATAGGCCAAAAACCATAGTACACATAATAGAGAGGAAGATAAGCTATGACCCCATGTGAGAGGAATTAAAGGAAATGGAAATAATTATATGGTTGGCATGCATACTCCAGCCTTTGGCACTGGGTAAAAATCCAATATTGTTGAAATTAGGGAAAGGGAAAAAAATTGAGATATCACCCAAGTATATAGTCTTTAGGGTTTACAACATATCCACAGTCCTATAATTCGTAACATGTAAATTACCAACTACATGCATGGATTTTTCTTGGCAGGGCATGCATTTTTCATCATTCCCCATTTTCAAGATTTGTTATGCATTTTCCCCTTTATGCATTTTTACCCATTTACAAGGAAATTTTTGGCTTCTATGTACAAAAGATGGTATTTTGTTTGAAAATAAAAAACTGAGTGTATTACAATATGTAAAATAATAAAATACAAACTCCACAATTTTAATCACTCAATTTGGAGGTCATATGAGTCCTCAACGTGCGTTTTACAAAAAGACAGTTTTACCCTCTATTTTATAAAAAGTCTTCAATCTTGTTTCAATGTAGAAGTCCTATTTAATTTGAAACTGCACTTAGGGTGAGATAGGTGGATTTATAATGTTATTATATTCACCCCAAATCTCTTATAACTAAATTTCAAGCTATATAGAAGCATGGGCATGCATTTCCATTAGGTCATTTTCTACTGTTCTGGTCTTTCAATTCACAAGGCAAATTTTTCCTCTTTTACAGAGCAGCCACATTTGTGTTTGAAAATGAAAATAAAAAAATGTACACAGGTGTAAATTATCTAGTACATCCTCAACAACTTGAATCACTCAAATTGGAGGTGTTTTAAGACTTGTGCATGCATTTTTGTGAAGCATGGCATGCATTTTACAAAAGGGCAGAAATTAGAGTTTAAAAGCAAAAGATGTATTTATTACGTGTGAGTGTACATTTTTAGATGTGGAGACTATACAAAGCTTAAATTAGGGTTTTATGCAACAAAAAAAACCCAATTAATCCTTTCATTATTTGCCAAATGGTTGGCATGAAAAAACAATAATTGAAACAATGAGGATTGGATGGGTGGGAAATTGTAACATACCCATCCTACGATAAGGCATTATAGTGGTCATTTTCAGACAAAAAACCTTCTGTTGTGTATAAAGGGTAAAAACTGCCTTGTAAAACAAAGAGGTCAAATTGTTAAAACTGGCCTTGTTGAAACACACGCCGGACTGAGGGAAATGCATGCTCAATGGTGAAATTGGTATGATTATATCATGTATATATAGTCTTATGAAACATCCATTCCTTCAAATAAATTATGCAAGCTCCATGGTGATAAATGCACACTCTCAAAACAAAAAATGCATAAAATTAATGCACGAAGATAGGACATATGACAAATGCATGCCCTATGAAGAAAAATGCATGCCTTGTGTTGGTAATTGTATGTTGACCTTAATAAATTACATGAAAACAAGGTATTGAGGAAAATGCATGCTCTTTAAGGGAAAAATGAATGTCTCAAGTTGAAATTGCACATTGAGGGCATGTGTTTGCATGTTTACATAGTAAGGAGGAATATGAACACCTTGTTAATGACAAATGAATGCCTGCACTATAAAATGCATGCCCTAGACATGTTATGCAACCCTATGCTCACCTAAAACCTAAGTGCTTCTTCCTTAGCTCATTTGAATGGCTTGCATAGTGTAACACCCATGTTCCCCTCAACTTTTAAATATAACTATAACTTGCCAAAAGACTATGGGAAGAGTGAATATGTGTGGATGTTGGAAATTGATGAACCTTTTTGTTATAAAAGGTAATGTATGTATTTCTGTTATTAATTAAAAATGGACAGTGTTGCATAAAGTTTGAAGGATTTCCAAGTTAGATCATGATTCTATGAGAGATATGGTGAGGGGAACCATAAATGGTTGAGAAGACCCCCACCAGACCAATACCTTACTGGATTTAATTACTTAGACCCAAAACAGTCCTTTGACCCAGAAATAAGTTACCAGTCAGGTTGGTAATTGGAAATTCCTCCTCAAGAGTTAATGAGGATATGGGCAGAGTACCCATATGAAAGACTTCCTGAATTGACCACGAACTGGGGAATCAGACCCACATAATCTTGTTGAGGAAGGAAAGAAAGGAAGGGATTCATGGGCAGAGAGGATTGGCGAGGAAGAGGAGTCGAAAGACCATTCTTCCAAAGAGAGAAGAGTGCATGCATTTCTCTGGTTCTAAGGAGAAATGAACAACAAGATTTCTATGGGTGCAAGAAGTTGCTGGAAACATTTTCAGTCCAAGATGATAAATGGGGTTGCAGAGAAGACGAGTGACTGAGGAAGTACTCGTTGTATGACCCCTTTCTTGGTGGAGAGAAAACCATTTTTCCAAGTTCCTGTGGGAGGAGGAGAGTGATCTCCATCCCTGACTGTCATTGAACAATAACGAAGAGTCTCTCTCAGAGCATCATGATCTATCTAGGGGGTGAACAATGGTAAATTCATCCAGGAGTGGATGTGCCTATGGTTGGGTGGAAATGTGTTAAGACCTAATATTGGCTCATTACCCCTTAATAGGGGCATATTATATTAGTAATTTTATTTTATTTATGTCGT
>ML785508.1:71614-87387 GCA_009831015.1 Picea engelmannii | reverse complement strand
CCTAGTCTCCTATATATACCAAGGAGACATTTTCATTTTGAATCATCTTGTACTTGAACATTTAAGTGGGGTAAAAGGAGGGTGCCCCCTCGAAGAGGCTTATTATCTGAAATTATCTCTTTTTCAAGGCGTTGAGTACTTTTTCTGAGGTTTTTCTATGCTATATTGATATTTGGTTCTTAACAAAATGGGAACCCCTCTTAGTAGTTGCTTCATGATTCTGGTTTCTTGATAAGTATTTTTATACTTTGTGTACTATAATGGAAGTGATGGTTGAATATTAGTGTTTATGATTAGATTTTACATTGTTTGATTAATCATTATAAATGGTTATTATTTTTTTGCGAGCCCCTGTATTTGCATGGTTTCTGTTTGCCTCTGCTTAGAAACAATAGAACTATTAGGCATGGGTTTTTAGATGAATTTGAGAATAAGTTTATGGTACATATACTGGTCGAAAAGTCCTTAGGGGAATTTCCCCAAGGATTGGTCTTGTAAGGTAAGAGTCGGGGCAAACTTCGCTGGAATGTCTTAGTCTCATTGATCCCTCGAAAGGTATCTTTCCCTGTTTTAGAATTTAAGTTCTATGAATGGAAGGCGCTCCCTTCAAACTAGTTGCCCAAGAGACCACGGGCTCATGCCCACATAATTAACCAAATCTTGGCTAATAACTATGAGTGTAGTCTTTGGAGCTTGATAAGTTCCACATGACTAGGACCTTGGAACCCTTCCTTAGGCCCGAAAGGAGATAACATATATTTGGCTTCAGGACTTTGGGAGTTCAGAGCTCTGGGATGCTATGAATTTACTACCTTCGAAACCAATCGAAGGCAAACTGCTGGTCCGATTACCGGCGAGGTTGACTAACATCTGGCGGTTTCCTTAACCATGGCTGTGAGATCTATCCCATCGTTAAAACCTGATCCACTTCCCAGTCGTGAAGTGAAGAAAACCATATATCCAAGAACATTCGGGGATCTTCCCATGATTGTTGGATCTACGCCACGGTCAGTATGTTGTTCACCACTCTGGTAGAAAAGGAGTGTTAATCGGGTAGAACCCATGAACACCAAACTTGTGAAATGACAAGAGCTACAGATATAAGGATGCTTTGAGACCTTTCCTAGATGTTGGATATAAGTCGCGGTCAGTACGATGTTGACTACTCCGGGAGAACGAGAGTGTTAAATGGGTAGAACCCCCGAACTTCAAAGTCGCGAAGTAACATGAACCGTTGATCTGAGGGTGCTTCAGGATCCCTCATGACCATCGGATCTAGACCATGGTCAGCTCGACGATGACCACTCTGGGAGCAAAGAGGAGGTTACACAACGGATCCCCTAAATGATGAAGTTGCAAAGAAATTAAGGCCGTAGATCTATGGATCCATGTGGACACACCTCGACTGTGGGATATAAGGGGCATTGGAAGGTTGTAAGTCCGGGGTGACGTGGCACGCTGATGTCACCCAGGGTGACATGGACCCATGTTTGACATGCCACATGTCATCTTGATTCGTGCTTTTCACAGACCCTATGTGCCCATTAGAATGTGACACGTGTCACCCATTGATGGGGCCACGTGTCATCTCTCCCCTTGCCGTGTGTGAACCCCTGGGGCATGCTCGCTTGGCCTAAAGGCTAGTGGATTACCCGGGACCATCGAGAGTTCAGGACTTCGGGGAACCTGGGATGCTGGGGTTAATTTAGCCTAAGACCGGGACCCATTTGTCCCTACCTTTGCATTTAACGCACCACCACGTGTAAGTTTGGACCCTTCAGGAGTTCGGGGATTCATAACTCTGTAGGTTTGGGGTAGTGTATCAAATAAGTCAAAGGGGCCAAAGGCCAGAACTACGTGGAAAGATTCTGGAGGATATGCACATAGAAAGGAAAAGGGACGTTCAACGTCGAAGCACCAAACAATGAATTCCCTTAGGCCTATGTGTTAAACGAGGACGAAGTTCCGCCGTTGGATTTAACGGTGGATGTATTTCCACCACAGATGCAGGAGCTCTGGGGAACTCCGAGACTTCCAGGAACTTGGGATGGTATGAATGAGACAGACTCACGTGGGTGCCACGTGGCCCTTGACCAATAACACCTGAATAGCTTTGGAAGGGCGTAACTCCCAATCAAGAGCTTGGATTCTAGAAGGGTAGTAGTTGTTAGATATCTCTCGATGAGAAGAAGAGGAAAGAGATCCCGGGGGGAGGATTCAAGATGATTAAGGAAAGTGAATTTTTGATGCCCCATCCCTAAAAAGGGTACTTAGGGGTTGGGTGTTTTACAAAGTGGTATCATAGCGTGCAACAACACTTGTCCTGCTTGGGCTCATGAATGAGTCACATAAAAATCTTATTAGAAAATTTTTAAGGGGGTAACACCCTATCTTACCCCATTTATAAGAAGTGTATTTAAACCTCCACTGAAGGGAGGAATGGAAGTTTCTGATGTTGTTATATGTTTTGAAAGAACTGTGTGTTGCTAGTGTTCCAAATAAAGAAGTTGACTTCACCTTGAAAATTGTATGTGCTGTTCATAAACTGGTAGATAATTAACTAACAAAAAATGTTTTATCAACACTCAACCAGTCAGTGGACAACAGGAAAACTAAAGTGTAAAGGATGGTTACACACCATGAGTTGGTGGAAATCTCCCACAATAGAGAAGAAGAATATGATGAGAGGATGGCGATGGAAACCCCTTAAGATTTGGATGAAACTGTAAGAAGCCTCATGGCAGAATTACAGAGTTGTAAGGTCAACAATGAAAGGCTGATAAAAGAACAGGAAAAACAAACTGAAATTAACACAGTTCTACTGTAAATCCTATCAGATATACAAAGGAAGTTGCAACATGGACCATCGGCCAATCACGTGGACATACATAATACTAAGAAAACTCAAATTCCACCTGAGATATAAAAGCAAGGTCCTGAAAGTGGCCACACAAGGAGGAGAACCTCAAAGAAGGCACAACATGGAACCAAGAGACACTCAACAGAAGAATCCTTCGGTGAGGAAATTGACAACTCAAAGGGATCTTCTAGTAGCAAAACTAGTTCACATTCCGAGAGGAGAACAAAGAAGAGGAAACATTCCAAGAGCCATGACCCTAAAGATTTTAAGAAATCCAAGCCACCCACTATCGATGGAGAAATTAAGAAGGGGGAAGAAGCAAAAGTTTGGCTGATTGGCTTGAAGGAGTACTTCAAAGTCCATGACTACTCTGAAAACTTAAAGGCTCGAATAACCATTTTCAACTTAAATTAAAAGGCCTCCATTTGGTGGGAGGACCTTAGGAACGTGAAAGGAATCCATGAGAAGAACTTGTCATGGAAAAAATTTGAGAAATACTTTAAGAAGAAGTATCTTTTAGAGAAATACTTTGATGGGAATACCAAGGAGTTCTATGAACTCAAGCCGGGACAACTCACAATAGATGAATATATCAACAAATTTCTTGAGCTGATAATGTATGTGCCCTACATAAGGGATGAAAAGGTAAAGATGCATCAATTCATTAGTGGAATTCCCTAGTACTTCCGTGACAGGATTGAATTTGATGAACCCAAGACCTTAGAAGATACTATTCGGAAGGCAAGGTATTGCTATGAGAAATTTAAGAATAAGACAAAACCTCATGAGGACTGGAAGAAGAAAAGTAATTCGGGATTCAAGAAGAAGGGGTTTAAATCCTCAAGATTTAAGAACCATGGGAAAGGTTCTAAGATGAGCCTTCCTACTAAAAGTGTGTATCAAAAAAATTTCCCATCTCAGAGTGGTAATAAACCCTTTGGAGAACCCCCAGGTAATACTAATAACACAAAGAGAGAACCCTTGAAATGTTGGGGTTGTGGAGAAGAGCATCTACTGAGGGACTGTCCACATAGGAAACTAACAATATGAGGGTCTACAACATCTAGGAGGCTACCACAATCAATGATGTGTCTAGGAGCATGCCACAAATTTATGCATCCTTGGATAATATATAAACTAACCACCAAGCTTCAATGGTGGAGATGGAAGGTATGATTTCCAACCATCTAGTTTCCATTTTAATTGACCCTGGTTCTAATATGATCTATGTTGCACCTCAAACTGTTGATAAATTTAAATTATAGCAAGTAAAACATGCTAAATCATGGATGGTACACCTAGCCACTGGAACTAAAAGAAAGGTAACATAGGTCATACCAACATGCCAATTCATTATGAATGGATTACCCACCCAAGCAACCTTAAACATGCCCCCTTTAGGATCTTATGACCTAGTGATTGACATGGACTAGTTGGTTGCCCATAAAACCAAGTTGGATTGTTACAATAAAACTTTGGAGTGTGAAGTTGAAGAAGGGAGAAAACTCATCCTACACGAAATTCAAAATCCTGTCTCAGTGAGACAAATATCAACCCTTCAAGTGAAGAAGTATTGCAAAAAAGGATGTCCTTTGTATGCAATACAAGTGTTGAACTCTATTGAGAACAATAAACCAAGCCTAGAAGACCATCCCATATTAAGAGAGTATAAAGATGTGTTTCCTGAAGAGGTACCACGTCTACCTCCAAGAAGAGATATCGAATTTTCAATAGAACTTGTACCAGGAGTGGTGCCAATGTCTAGAGCACCCTATAGAATGAGTACACGAGAGCTGGTTGAGCTCAAACTACAACTAAAGGAGATGTTGGAAAAATGATACATTTAGCCTAGTGTGTCTCCATGGGGAGCACCAACCTTTAAAAAAAAAAAAAAGGAGGGCACACTTAGGTTGTGTATAGACTATAGACAACTTAATAAGATGACCATTAAGAATAAGTATCCCTTGCCAAGGATCAATGACTTATTTGATCAATTAAGGGGTGCTACAATTTTCTCCAAGATTGAATTGAGGTCGAGATACCATTAAGTCTGAATTAAGGATGAAGACATCCACAAAACAACCTTTAGGATAAGATATGGGCACTATGAATTTGTGGTGGTGCCATTTGGGATTACCAATGCACCAACCACTTTTATGTGCTTAATGAATAATGTACTCAGTAAGTTCTTAGATATATTTGTGTTGGTCTTCATTGATGATATTCTAATCTATTCTAAGAGTAGGGAATAACATGAAGAACATCTCAAGTTAGTTCTTCAAGTACTAAGAGAACATCAGGTCTATGCTAAGTTTAGTAAGTGTGACTTTTTCCAAAAACAAGTCCATTACTTAGGCCATGTTATTTATGAAGAAGGAGTGGCATTTGATCTCGACAAGATGAAATCCATTATGGATTGGCTTACCCAAAAGGATGTATTTGATATCAAATCCTTTATGGGCCTGGCAGGATACTATAGAAGGTGCATAAAGGGATTCTCCAAGATCGGTTTCCCAAACACCTCCCTTCAGAAAAAGGGAGTTAAATTCATTTGGACATCAGAATGTGAAGAGAGATTCCAAGAGATGAAATACCTTATAACAAATGCACATGTGATGGATATTTCAGACCCAAACAAGGACTTCCTTGTGTGTACAAATGCCTGCAAGGAAGGGCTTGAAGGAGTCCTTATGCAAGAAGGACATGTGATTTGCTACAAATCCAGAAAATTGAATGAGCATGAAATCAATTATGTGACCCACGATCTAGAATTGGATGCCATAGTACATGATTTAAAAATGTGGAGGCATTACCTCCTAGGTAGAAGATTTGTGCTTATGACAGACCATAGTGGGTTGAGATATTTGTTTGATCAACCAAAATTCAATGATAGACAAGCTAGATGTATGACTCTCCTTAGTGAGTTTGATTTTGAAATCGAACATATAAAAGGAAAATAAAATAGGGTGGATGATTCCCTTAGTAGAAGTATGAAAGTAATTCACTTGGCAATTGTAAGAACCAGTGAATCAGACGTCAAGGAGAGAGTCAAAAGTGCAAAATAAATATTCATTTTTCAAGAATGTGAAATCATACTTGGAGAAAGAGTCCATAGGGTTGAAGTATGAGGGTTATCAATTGTTGAATGATGGCCTGCTAACTTACAAAGGTAGGTTGTATATTCAAAATTGCGACGACTTGAAGAGGTTCATAATGGATGAACTACACAAAAGACCATACACCGGTCATCCTGGTTATTAGAAAATGATCACAGCCTCTAGGAAACTATTTTATTGTCCCAGATTGAAAAATGACATAGCTGATTACTTAGCTAAATGTCTAGAATGTTAGCAGGTTAAGTGATCTAGAATTGGATCCAGGAGCTTGATGGGGCTCATAAAGGCCTAAAAATAAAATTTATCATAATGGATTCAAAACATACGTGTGCATAGGCCTCATTGATACGAACCCAACACAACTTGAATGAGCTCAAACAGACGTCGTATGCTCCAGATATTACGGTCTCTTCATTTGGCCAAACATGCAAAAAATGATGACTGTAAAGTCCGTACAATGCCACGTGGAAGCTGATTGTATAGGCCCTACGACCATACAACTGACATGGCAGGGTACCTAGATGATGACATGGCAACGTCTAGAGGTGACACATGGCAGCTGATCATACAGTGAAAAGGACAGGTTGATGACGGGGCAGGTACAAGTGGACCAATCCGGGAGTGACACATGTCACCACTGCAAGGGTGACACGTAGCACTCCCATACACTTACATGGTAGGTACAGTGGCAGATGACTAGGATGACACCTCGACATACAGGTGGTTGAATGATCTTTTGACACATGGCAATTTATGTGGGCGTATGGTACGGTGCCACATGGCCCATACATGGGCTGCCACGTGGCACCCTTTTATTGGCAGCATTGGTTAAAATATTGTTGAGGGTTCATGGGGGTCAAAACCGTGAGCTCTCCGAGTGGCCAATACCTCGCGTAGGCCGGGCTTCCCACCCACCTACAGGGTATTACTTAACCTATAATGGCGTCGCCTCTGTTTAACCTTGCTACTAGTTGGATTTGGCAGAGGTTAGGGTTGGGGCTAGGCCCTAGCCCCCAACGCGGCTTCTCCATAGAACCACAGGCCAATACCCCAACGGTTCGTGCGAATGATATGTGGATCCAACCACAGTTTTTGGCGGATAATACCATGTGCCCAAGTGTAACTGTTAGCGCGAATATTTGTTGGGTTAGAACCCGGTCGGTCGGGCTAGCCCGTCGACCAGGGTGCATAACCAAAGACCATGGATTAGGGGGTCTATCCAGTTGGGTGGGGGGGGGGGCATGTGTAGGCTTAGCCCGCGACCACATGGCCACCTTCATGCGTCCAAGAGCCGGGATAGCAGGGGCCAACGCGCTAGGGATAAGTCCGAGGCCACATGGCCACCCTCCATATGACCAGGATCCCTAATATCGGGGATGCGCCATTATTTTCACAAAAGTGGGTTTTATTACTATGTAATATAGATTTTTAAATGATTTCTTTAGCAAAATTGAGAGATTTTGGTCTTTTTTGGGGGATATTGGGCCCTTTTTGAGGCCAGATCTTGGGGAGAAGTTGGGAGATGGTTACCAACTTCAGATATATATATAAACCAGGGATTCTTGAAGCCATGAAGGAGGTTCAAAATAGAGTTATGCTGAATATTTGCCAAGCCAAAGCCATTTTTATGTAGGGAAGCCATTGAGGAGAGCACCTTTGGGGGCCATTTCTGGGAGCTCATGTTGTCCGATTTCAGTGCTGTCAGTTTTGTTGGGTTCCAGAGATCTAGTAGAACAAGACCATATCATTTTGTAACCTTTTTTGCACTATTATGATGTACTTTTAAAGCTTTGAACAAAAATAAGAAAGCCTCACCCATTGAGACAAAGGCCCGGAGACATAGGCAAGATTGCCGAACTCCGTTATCACATTGGTGTTTATGGTTTTCTGATCCTCATGCTTTATTTCAGATCTGTATATGTTTATATGGATGTTAGGTTTCTTCTATAATTATTCCTCTTTCATTCAGCTTCCGAAATGGTAATTTAACACCTGCATAATAACTCAACCATTGTCGTTTAAAAGATCTTTTTGGATCATTAAGGCAGAGCACCAACATCCAAAAAGGCTGTCGGAGCCCCTACCAATACCATAATGGAAATGGGAAACCATATCCATGGATTTCATCACAGGGTTACCAAAATCAACCAAACAGAATGACGCCATCATGGTAGTTGTGGACAAACTGAGCAAGGCTGCTCACTTTATTCCCATCAAATCAACTTGCAAGGAAATATATATTTCCAGTATTTTCATGAAGGAAATATTTAGACTGCATGCCATGCATAAGGAAATCATATCCAACCGAGATACAAAGTTTAATTCAAACTTTTGGAAATCTCTGTTTGCTAGTTTTGAGACTAAATTGCTATTTAGTACAACCTATCATCCTCAAACTGATGGGAAGACAGAGAGGGTAAGACAAGTGTTAGAGGACATGCTAAGGATGCTGGTAATGCATCAGCCCAAGAAGTGGGAAGACTACCTACATCTGGTAGAGTTTTCTTATAACGATGGCTATCAAGATTCATTGAAGATGAGCCCTTTTGAGGCCCTCTATGGTAGACAATGCAAGATTCCAATCAGCTGGAATGACCCAGTAGACAGAATTACGATCGGGCCAGATATCTTAAAGGAAATGGAACAACAAGTAGTTCAGATAAAACTGAATCTGAAAATATATCAAGATAGACAAAAAAGCTATGCAGACAGAAAAAGGACTCCTAGAGAGTTCAAGGCAGGGGATCATGTGTATCTTCGAGTTAGGCCCATGAAAATTTCCTTGAGAATGGGAGCTTGTGCCAAGATGGCACCTCAGTATTTTGGGCCCTTTGAAATTTTATATAGAGTGGGACCTATAGTATATAGACTAGCACTTCCTCCCACAGTGAAGGCACATAATGTTTTCCATGTTTCGTTGCTGAAGAAATATGCACATGATTCTAATCATTTAATTGATTGGTCTCTGATTCAGGTGGAACTAGACGGAGAATTCTTGACAGAACCAAAATGAATAATAGTCAGGAAGGAAATCCCACTCAGGAACATAACCATTTCATAGGTCAAGGTGTATTGGAAACACTTTGGTCCAGATGAAGCTACATGGGAAATGGGGGATGCCATGAAACATGCATACCCATTTTTGTTTACTTATGTACATGCAAAGTACATTAGTAGGTAGAACATCGAGGATGATGTTCCTTTAAGGGGGAGGGGATTGTAACACCCCTATTTCCCCTAGCTTCTAAATATAACTATAAATTTCCAAAAGACTATGGGCAAACTGAATATGTGTGGATGTTGGAAATTGATGAACCTTTTTTTTACAAAAGGTAATGTATGTAATTCTGTTATTAATTACAAATGGATAGTGTTTCATAAATGTTGAATGGGATTTCCATGATAGATCATGATGATATGAGAGAGATGCTGAGGGGAACCGGAAATGGTTGAGAAGACCCCCACAAGACCAATACCTTACTAGATTTAATTACTTAGACCCAAAACAATCCTCTGACCCATAAATAAATGACCAGTTAGGATGGTAGTTGGAAAGTCCTCCTCAAAATTTAATGAGGATATGTGAAGAGTACCCATCTAAAAGACTTCCTGACCTGACCACGAACTGGGGAATTGAACCCATGCAATCTTACCGAGGAAGGAAAGAAAATAAGGGATTCATGGGCAAAGAGGATTGGTGAGGAAGAGTAGTCGAGAGACCATTCTTCCAAAGACAAAAGAGTGCATGCATTTCTCTGGTTCTGAGGAGAATTGAA
Source organism: Picea engelmannii (assembly GCA_009831015.1). Taxonomy (NCBI): domain Eukaryota; kingdom Viridiplantae; phylum Streptophyta; class Pinopsida; order Pinales; family Pinaceae; genus Picea; species Picea engelmannii. The sequence goes on along the minus strand of ML785508.1, from coordinate 77,635 downwards.
CAAAAAGTTGGATTTGGGTGAAAGAAGTTGCTGGTAGTGTTTTCAGTCCAAGATGATAAACATGGTTGCAAAGAAGATGAGTGATTGAGGAAGTACTTGTTGCAGACCCCCTTTCTTGGTGGAGAGAAAACCATTTTTCCAAGTTCCTATGGGAGGAGGAGAGTGATCTCCGTCCCTGACTTTCGTCGAAAAAGAATGAAGAGTGTCTCTCATAGCATCATGATCTAGCCAGGGGGTGGCTAGCGGTAAATCCATCCAAGAGTGGTTGTGCCTACGGTTGGGTGGAAACGTGCACCCCTCTTAGTAGTTGCTTCACGATTCTGGTTTCTCGATCAGTAGTTTTATACTCTGTGTTCTAGAATGGAAGTGATGGTTGAATGTCTGTGTTTATGATTAGATTTTACATTATTTGATTAATCATTAGAAATTCTTATTATTTTTCTGTGAGCCCCTGTATTTGCATGGTTTCTGTTTTCCTTTGCTTAGCAACAAAAGAACTATTAGGCATGAGTTTTTAGATGAACTCGAGAATACGTTTACAATTCTTGTATTGGTCAAAAAGTCCTTAAGGGAATTTCCCCAAGGATTGGTATTGTAAGGTAAGAGTCAGGGCAGACTTCCCTGGAATGTCTTAGTATCATTGACCCCTCAAAAGGTACCTTTCCCTATTTTAGAATTTAAGTTCTGTGAATGGAAGGCACTCCCTTCAAACTAGTCACCCAAGAGACCACGGGATCATGCCCACAACCTTAACCAAATCATGTATAAGAACTATGAGTGTAGTCTCTGGAGCTCAATAAGTTCCACATGACCGGGACCTTGGAACCCTTCTCTAGGCTTGAAAAGAGCTAAGCTATCTTTGACTTTGGGACTTCGGGATTTCAGAGCGCCGGGATGATATGAATTTACTACCTTTGAAACCAACCGAAGGAAACCTGCTGGTGCGGTTACCAACGAGGTTGACCGACATCTGGCGGTTTCCTTAACCATGATTGTGGGATCTGTCCCATTGTTAAAACCTGATCCACTTCCCGATCATGAAGTGACGACAACCGTAGATCCAAGAACATTCAAGATATTCCCATGACCGTTGGCTCTATGTCTTGGTCAGTCCAGCATTGACCACTCTAGAAGAAAAAGAGTGTTAAGCGGGTAGAACCCCAGAACGCCGAACTCGTGAAGTGACAAGAGATGTAGATCTGAGGATGCTTCGAGACCTTTCCTGGCTGTTGGGTCTAAGTCGCGTTCAATCCAGCGTTGACCACTCTCGGAGAATGAGAGTGTTAAACGGGTAGAACGCCTGAACGCCAAATTTGCAAAGTAGGACAAAATGTCGATCCAAGGATGCTTTGGGATCCCTCCTGACCGTCAGATCTACACCGTGGTTAGCCCAACATCAACCACTCCAGGAGAAAAGAGGAAGTTACACAATGAATCCCTCAAACGTCGAAGTTGCGAAGCAACAGAGGCTGTAGATCTATGGATCCACATGGACACATATCGACTGTGGGATATAAGGGGTGTTGGAAGGATTTCAGTCCAGGGGACATGACATGCTGACATCACCCAGCTGGGTGATATGGAACCATGTTCAACATGCCACGTGTCACCTTGATTCGTGCTTTTTATAGACCCTATGTGCCCATTAGAATGTGGCACGTGTCACCCATTTGTGGGGCCACATGTCATCTTTTACCTTGCCACGTGTCATCCCATGACACATTCTCGCTTGGCCTAAAGGATGGTGGAGTATTCGGGACCACCGGGAGTTCGGGACTTTGGGGAACCTCGGACACTGGGATGCTGGGGTAAATTTGGCTGAAGGCCGGGACCCACTTGTCCCTACCTTTGCATTTAATGCGCCACCACATGTAAGTGTGGACCCTTCGAGAGTTCAGGAATTCAGAACTCCGAAGGTTTGGGGTAGTGTATCAAATAAGTCAAAGGGGCCGAAGGGCAGAACTACATGGTAGGATTCCGGGGCTTCGGGACTCCAGAGAATATGCATGTAGAAAGGAAAAGGGACGTTCATCGTCGAACACCGAATTCCCTTAAGCCTATGTGTTAAACGAGGACAAAATTCCGATGTTGGATTTAATAGTGGATGGATTTAACAATCCATATTAGTTCATGCATGTAACCCCAAACCAAAATTTATATTTCACCCTACAAATTTTGAGGATCAACAACATATATACAACCTACATTTTTCCATAAAATGGTGCATTTTCCTCAATGCCCCATTTTCATGAAATTACATAAGGACATCATGCATAATGTGCATAATTAATCTAAATATATGAATTTTCCCTAACATTGTGATTTAAGTAAGATATAATGCAAATGCTAACACAAGGATTGCAGTCTTCACTCCAGGATATGTTCAAACTTCATCTACAACAACAATCCACAACCACAATATTTCACTTGTGTAATCATTAATATCATCTATCACTATAAAGCATTTAAGATTTGCATATGTAACGATACATATTAATTCACGCATGTAACCCCAAAACAAAATATACATTTCACCTTGAACGATCTTAGGATAGAACAACATATGTACAACCTACCTTTTTTCCAAACAGGGCGTGCATTTTCCTCAATGCCCCCTTTTCATGAAATTTCATAAGGACAGTGTGCATAATGTGCATAATTCATTTAACGATATGAATTTTCTCTAACATTATTCTTTCAAGAAGTTATCACGCAAATCCTAACAAACTGATTGAATTATTTACTTAAGGGCGTGCATCTTACAACATGCCCGATTTTCAAGCAGAAAACACATAATTTCCATTTTTGAGCATGCATTTTCTTCTTAAGAAATACTTATCTCATATCAAGGAATGAATTACTCACTGTCCTATATATACATCATCTCATCATACAAAATTCACCACTGTATATTTTCTACAACTTTTGTACAACCATGTAGGTTGTAATATTTCATATAATATTGACATATTCATTCTATATTTCATGAAAAGGTCATGGATATTTGTTCATAGAAATCATCCTTTTTGGAGTGCAAATGCACCCCTAATTGTACAAACATGTTAAAACTATTGTAATAATCAAATTACAACTTAAAAATTAAATTATGTAGGCTTATCCACCTTTGGACATGCACCTTCCTATAGTCAACTTTAACAAATTTTCCCTTCAGTTTTACAAGGCAATTGTTATCCTTTATGCACATTAGGTAGGTGTTTGTATGAAACTTCCACTATAAGGCAATATGCAGGTGTATAATCACAAATTACACCTTATTCAAGTTGAACCACTCAATTTGGGTCAACATTGAGACTAGGGCGTGCATTTTACTCTAATGTTGTTTTCACTTCAGATTTACATGTAATCCCAAATCTAGGTGCAAGAAAGCAACCCATCCTATTTTTAAATTGCTTTTTATTCACTTTATATGGCATGGGTAAATTTTCCATATATGGAACTCCATTTTAAAACTTATAAAACAATATTTAGAGCTACATAGAAGCTTGGGCGTGCATTTTAATTAGGTCACTTAATACGGTTACGACCTTCCAAATTACAAGGAAAAATTTGCCTCTTTTACACAACAACCCTTTTTAAACTTGAAATTGAAAACTTAACAACATGAATAAGTATAATATGATAAACCAAAACCCCAAACACTTTCACAACTCAAATATAAGGTATAATAAAACCTCCGCTTACGTTTTACAAATAGGTTTGGCTTTTCTAGGATTTTACTAGGCATCTCTTGCCTATTATTGCACAACAACTTATTTTATGACTAAAAATGTAAAAATAAGTATATAGTCTTATGAAAAATGACTTAACAAATCATTAAAATTTGAACCACCCAAATTGAATGAGTTTTGAGACATATGCGTGCATTTTAGTGTAGCCTGGCATGCATTTTGCACCAAGGCAACATTTACACCAACATAAAATTTTCCCTCTTTGTCCTAAAAGACAATTTTTGGTCTTTTTGTAGGGAAAAGGGGTTTAAGTTTCAAATTGGACAAACATAGGTATATAAATATGTACTACTTTTCTACAACCCTGTAACTTGTAATATTTCCTGTAATATTGACCTCTTTATTCTATTTCAGAAATTGGAGTTAAGATTTATTCCATTTTGTATGTATAATTGGTTGGTTAGAAGTCATTGACCTTGATTTCTCTCATAACTCAACTCCTCTAATTCATCAAAAGGTCATGAATCTTTGTGAATAAAAATCATCCTTATTGAAGTGAAAATGCACTCATAATTGTACAAACATGTTAAAAATATTTCAATAATCAATTTACAACTTAAATATTAAATTATGGAGGAGGATTATCCAACTTTGGGTGTGCACTTTTCTATAGCCAACTTTAACAAATCGACCTTTCATTTTTTCAAGGGAATTTTTAGCATTTATGCAGATCGAGTAGTTTTTTGTCTGGAACTGCCAATATACAACTATGTCAATTTGGGTCAAAATTGAGACAAGAGCGTGCATTTTACTCTAAGGCAATTTTGACTTCATATTTACATGAAATCCGAAATCTAGGTTCCTGAAATCAACCTCTTTTATTATAAAATTTCTCTTTAGATGACATAGGTAAACACAAAATATAAATATATCCATCATACAACTTATAAATTTCTTTTAGGTTCTACAGGGAAGCTTGGGCCTTCATTTTAATTTCTTCACTTAATACAATTTTGACCTTCCAATTTACAAGGAAAACTTTGCCTCTTTTGCACATCAACCATTTTTAACATTGCAATTGAAAAATTAACAACATGATCAGGTCTAATATGATAAAACACACCCACAACAACTTGCACAACTCAAATATACAATATAATAAAACCTTGACTTACTTTTTACAAACAAGTTGTGCATTTCTAGGGTTTTATTGGGCATCTGTTGCCTATTTTTGCACAATAGTCTTTTATGACTGCAGACGAAAAACTAAGTATATAGCATTATGTAAAATGGCTCAGAAACTCATTTACAGTTGGAACCACTCAAATTGAATGAGTTTTCAGACATGAGGGTGCATTTTAGTGTAGCCTAGCATGCAATTTGCACCAAGGAATTTTTTTCCCTCTTTGTCGTATATAACAAAATTTGGTATTTTTCCACAACAAAGGGTTTTAAGTTTCCAATTGCACAAACAAAGGTATAGATAGATGTGTAACTTTTCTAATGACAACCACATACCTTCCTCTATCATCAATGAATTTAAAATTCCAACCCCCAAGCAAACCGCTTAGATAGCTAACTATTTTATCCCCATTTGACGTCGTGTCTTATAGGAGGAGAATGTCATGTTTATTTAGATCAAAAACCCTTTTCAAGGCTCATTTTTTCACGGGGATGATTGAGCTCTGAGAATTAAAGGTTAGATAGATAATAAGGAACCCTTAATATTGGCATTGTCCACTCTAACGAACCCTTCCATTGTCAACTATTTACAAAACATAACCTCATTCATATATTTGTTTTTGAGCGAAATAAATGGAATTATTGCCTTTTCTTTGCACCCTACTTCCCCTTCCATAGTTTAGAACTAACCCCCCTTCAATTTCCACCTCTTAGCCATACCTTCTGATTTTTCTGTAGGTAGTTTCAAACATTATTATAAAGATGTATTAAATATCTCTTAAAGATTGTAGAAAAACACTAAAGATCACAAAAACAATCACATATAAGAAAACTACGAGTCAAAACGATACTGATCTTCCATAAAATTGTCATAATAGTAAGATCTTTACACATAGATAGACAAAATAGTGTTATAGTATCCCGTACAAAATTGGTTGAAAAAGTGAAATACAGATCCCACACCTTTGTTCTCTCTGAATATTCCTCCTATTGTCTCTAATCTGGCAAGCCTCTCCTTTCCTATCACTCTACATACTGTTGATTAGAGTTGGTTGTCATTGATGTCAACCCTTGAAGAAACCCCCGCAACACAAAGGTTTGGGTAATGGACCCAATATTGTTTGATGTAAATATGACTCATTATTGTCTT
>ML785508.1:5539-20558 GCA_009831015.1 Picea engelmannii | reverse complement strand
GAGGCTATTGATTTACCACGATAAACCTGCCACACTATAGTAAAATTAGAACCATGAAATATTTAAAACATTATTAAATATAAAAGAAAATATGGTGCAATAAGTAGATGTTTCTTAAATACTTGTTGCATAAGTACCCACACACCATTGGTCAATGTATCTGCTCGATTCAACTGGTAATCCATTAATAAATCTTCCTCGGAAGCTATCTTTTTTATTGCGCACACGAATACCCGATTTCCTTTGCATCCTTCATATATGAAATTTGGTTGCTTGTCTATTGTCCTAGGTTGTGTGCTGTTTATAAACCCTGTGATATTTTCGGAAGCTTTAGGCCTTCCATCAATATAGATAGTCCCTCCCTTATTTTTATCACTATTTACTAGTTGTATATAATTTGTAGAGAGTGCATATCTCTGCATACTTCGTATATACTAGACCAACAACATCCAATCAATGTAACCGTAACACGGTCTGACATAGTCCATCAGTTCAATTATTGAATTGTGTTTTACAATTATTTCATCCATGGAAAATATCCCCATGCCATGCAGGGAGGATGGTGCAATGCGATACATCCTATTGTTGACACTGAATTCAGTGTCCAACGGAGGCAATTCCTTAGGTACCCATTGTTTCAACAAATGTTGATACCTAGGTGGCACCTCGATGTATCCTATGCTCTCATCATCCTAAGAGCACGATCCTCCTTCGGCAAGAAAAAAATCCATCTATCTATGAAATTTTCTTCTGACCTTTTCACCTCTAGTCCTTCTTCGCCTATCAAATCTACTAGATGCAATCACATTTCACTCTGTTTGTCCTGAGCTTCCCTCACTCGACAAACAAATATCTAACATGTACCTATTTTTTTGTACCTTCAGTAGATCGAATCCAATATATAGTTAGAAAAGATTGTAAGAATATAGAAATATATCTAAAATGAGACAAGAAACTCATCACCTTATACACTAATATATAGGAACAATTGAGTATATGGAAACATCTCAAATTTGGGGCACTTGGCTACTACATTTTCTAATGCACGTTTCTCGATTAAGGGTATCTTTTGCATTCCCAAAGGCTTGAGTTTTATATTTGGAGGCGTTTTAGGTCCCTTGGAACATTCCACTAATTGCACATAGGAAGATGATCTCCCATCATCTAAGGAGATTTTGGAATGTTTGAGGAAGGTTCTTTCTTGAATTGTGCATATTTTTGGAGAAGGGCATTGTGTTGGAGGTTCACCATCCTGGTTTCCTGCAAAGGTCAAGTGAGATTATTCTTATGCAATTGGCACTCTAGAGGTTCACCATCGTGGTTGCTCGCAAAGGTCAAGTGAGATTATGCTTATGCACCGAGAGTCATGTAAATAGAGACACCATTTCAAACCCAAAATATATTATACCCCATGAAATCGTCCACCCCCCAACAATGAGACCCATGTGGAGTTGTTGAATGAGATATTTTGGTAGTTTATGATAGAACAACAAGAAACCCTCCTCCAACAACTCTAGGTAGTGGGTCACCTCTTTTAGATAGAGAGACATCCCTACCTAGATCCATCCCTTACATTTAGTCATTTGTAATCATATTATTCCCTTTGAACTTGGATGGAAAAAGTTTTTCACATTCAATAGTGGATACTTCAGAGGAGGAAAACGTCCCCATCTCTATTATCCAATGGAAGGAACTTGGAGCTTTGAGGTTCTTTTCCTTGCACCCTATTATGTATCACTATATTTCTCTTTGGCTTAAGGGGTGTTTGTTGTATTTTGATAGATTGACTATCCAAAGTATCTTTCCCTTTAAGAAAATGGTGATCAAAGTTTGATGACTCCATTAGAAATAATTTGTTTTCAAGAAGTTAGAACTTTTTTCCATGAAAGATGATATTTTATTGCGGAACTAGAATCCAACTTGTTAAAATGTTCTAAGTATACCTACAATATTGTAGACAAGATCACATCTTTGAAATGTTATTTTATTTCCCATGTAGAGAGGAAAGAACTAATTACAAGACATTTGAGAAATGATTCTCATAATTTTTTACCTAGGAAGAATAGAAAAAGACTATAAGTTTCACTTTTCCTACAACCATTCTCAAGTATGATTTTTGAATAAACATTTCAATCATTTGCATTTGTTAAGGGAATTCTATATTTGTGCTTGTAATAACAAAGTTTTATTTTGGTATTTGTTTTAAAGAAGAGTTCCAAACCATTTTGTGCTTAATTTTTATGGAGCTAAGACCAAGGTGGTACCGATGGAGTTTGAGGTTCAATCATTACAAAGAAGATTCATGGGTTATTGGATAGTGCTTCAAATTGAAACACACTTTTCTAGCACCAATACACTAAAAATCATGTTATACGCTACAAAAGTTTCGAGTCTACACTTTTACAACATCGATAGAGTAAAAATAATGAGTTTCGCTGCAGAAGTTACTAGATTGACCAAATCAAGTTAAAATCCCTAAATGTTTTTCCTCGAGATGGATTTGATCCTCATCAAATCAACTTGAATTGTGAAGATAAGACAATGTAACAACAAATAATGCTTCTCATCCTTCGTTTGACAAAGAATGGAATAGTCAAAGATTGAACCCTAGAAACTAGGAGTTAGCATTAAATGCAATTCTATCTATTCAAAATCYTTGAACTAGGACTTTGGGAAATCTTAGAGATTTCGAACTCCTAAGACTACGTTGTAATGATATGCTATATATTTTAAATAATAATAATGGTAAGGGGTTCGATTTTGGAGAGAGAGAAAATATTTGTGCTGTAATATTTTTTTGATATTAATGAGCCTTGTGATGTTCAACTTCTACACTTATTCCAAGAGGACATGAAAATATAAGAATACAATGAAAACCTCCAAGTCGTAGAGTCAAAGGACAATGTTACTTGGATGCATGTGTGAAAATACAATGAATAATAAATACGATAATAAAATAGTTGGATATATAGTTGGACAGATGTTGTTATCCTTAGTTAAGGGATGTGTCTACAACCTTAAAATACTTTTTTTTCYTCTAAAGATCATTTCCACTCAAAATCTAAATTTGAAACTAAGGAGAATACTCTCCATGAATAACAAGATAATGAMTAGGGGCCATAAGGCCAACCTCCTTCACCATTAGAAATGGTGGAACCCTTCGTGTCCTTTTCTATAATTACAAAGATGTTTTTTAGTGTTTGATATCTTCAAGTTTTATGCCTACATTTAAAAACAAAGGTTCCTTATTCTATTTGATCTTGCCAATTCTTTAAACATTTGTTATTGAAAATATGTTGAGAGATTAGGCTTCCATAGTGATACGTCTAAAACCTTTCCTATCAAGATCCAAAACCATAAATATATTTGGTGTGAGGGTGTAGTACACCAGGTGGAAATTATAGTGGAAGACTACATCATCAATGATGAATATGTCACAAACATTTGAAGAGTGGATATTGTTTTTGATAATTAATGGCTTATTGGCTTGGAAACTAGCTACTATAGTAACATTATGAGAAATCCATCTCCTTTCATCAATATCATCATGAATATACTATCAAAGGTATACTGCCTAAAATTATCTAGACTATTGACTCCAAACACATGTCCAATTTTCTTAATAAGGGTCATTTTGGATTCTTGGCTCACTTGTACAATACAGAGGAAAACCATTCTCTATGAACTCATAATCCAAGCCTATTAATTACCCTATTCTATGTATATAAGGAAATCTTCCAAGACGTGCTTCATGCAAAACTTCCACCTGACATAGGTATGGAACATGTTATTAAGATTGACCCTACTAAAGGTCTCATGATAGTTTTCCATTATTGACATGTCCATTTTCAAAACTTTGAGATTGAAATATATATATATATATATATATATAGATATATATATATATATATATATCCTATTGTCTTGAAAAATGGTGATTCTATCTTCCTTTGTATTGACTATATCCCACTTAATGGAATCATTCCCAAAAATAAATTTCCCTTGGCTCACATTAATGGTTTCATGGATTAGCTACATGGTGCCAAGTTTTTTCTAAGATTAAAATCCATTATTTCATATTGAGGCACTTACTAATGCAATGCAATAAAGTGGAATAATGTGACACTTGCCAATGTAATAAAGTGGAAAATTTTCCATGTTTCAATCTTCTCTATCCTAAGTCCATACCCAAATATTAGAGGTGTGAAGAAATATTTATGGACTATATCACAAGTTTGTCAAGTTTGTCAATATGGACTATATCACAAGTTAGTCAAGTTTTTCAAGTTTGTAAGCATCCTATATTTATGGTAGTTGTCTATTTAACCAAGGATGTTGATTTCATCCCTTTGACTACCCAATTTACAACTTATATGGTCATGTATAAGCTTCATGGACTCCCTCATCATTAGTGACCAAGATGTCAAGTTTGTCAAATTATCGCTTGATTTTAGGCTGATGTTGCTCAAAGGAGTGGTCGTGAAACTGATGGCATATTCTGTACCAACCATGAAGCCTATAATTCAATGGTTGATGGCATTGCGTTGTATTTAATAGATGATTAGGGTGAGGGGTTATTCAAGTCATTTTAGATTCTGGGATATATGGTCAAAGCTCAAACATTGTTGTAGAGTTGAAGATTAATGATGCCATTTTTGGATCAAGCCAGGGTACATATTTTCCTTCTAATCAAGCATTGGATGAAGAATTTTGTTTACAATGTAAAGGTGGAGGATATGCCAAATTATTTCTCAAATCCTCAACAACATTAGCTACCAAGGTAAATGAAAATACAAGCAGACTATCTGAAGCAGATGTCATGGAAAGTTCAACCTCAGCCTCTCCAAGGTTAGGTGAAGAATCCTCATTGTACTCTTCAATCCATGGTTACAAATATTGTCCTTGTAAGGAGCCATTTATTAGTGGCTGTAATGGCCTCGCCATTACAACGACAAAAATGACATACAACAGGTAATTGTTTTTTCTTTTAATGTTGTGTTAGGAAAAATACATCACAATTTAATAACAACATCAATGATGAAGGTTAAATATAAATGAAACAACATTAACACATTAACACCTATCACGAAGAAAGCTGACACATCATCGCTGTGAATGACGAACACATATCGACACAATAACACAACAAAAAGTGCCCCCTAATCAGAGCATTTATACAATTAATCTTGACGCATATACAACACGACTCAATCGCTCAACTATGCTCATAGGGACAATCATCAGGTAACATAACGAATCATAAGGATCGAAAAACATCCATTCCATCAATCCATCATTCCCAATATCATTGCGCAAGGGTAACCACCATTGTATCAATCATACATCAACATAGTTTTACCAGCGCAAGAGCAAGCTAGTTACTTATTCAATAAGTATCAACATCCTTCTGTGACACAATCAACCGATTACTTAATTAGGAACACACCAACCATTAAATGACACAAGAGCCAACAACATTAACATAAGTATACATCAGCATTACAATCAAGGCGCAAGGAATCTAACCACATTAGAATTCAAGGCACAAAAGAAACATTGGGTCTATTCCAAGGCTCAAAGTAAACAAATTTGAACCCAATCATACTATCTCCTAAATAATATTATTAAATGGTGCACAACAATGCTATTACAACATGCATCACATTATTCGAGGTGCATGAGTAATTAACAGTAATTTCAAGGAAACAATAGAAATAAAATACTTATTCAATAATATATCAACATATTTTTAAAGGCGCAACCCAAGAAAACGCATCGCAAAGGTCATTATGCAATATAATATTTCAATCCACAAGCAAGCGTTCTATGAGTTGAATGGGTAAGGTCCGACAACTACTCCTTACGATGTGTCTAGACCACTCACATAAAAAGTTAAGATCAAAAGGAAATCAACAAAGAAACTACGACAAGACCGTCTAACCAATTTACAACCTCCTCAAGTACTCCACAAAATTACTACTCACCATTTAACAAGTCCCCCTCCCTTAAAATTAAGAAACAACAATACTTAACAACTATCCATGGGTTCCTTCCTTAAGGTAATTAGCATTTATTAATCTCTATCCACGCAAGCCCTACAAGAATTACTTGATACCCTTATTAACTCCATAGTCAATCGAATTATGAGAAAAGTGGGATATCACAATTCCCTACTAACCTTAACACTAAAACCAATACTTTTTCACGACCAACTATGCTATGGATTCATGGATCAGAGTAAAGAGTAGAATCTCCAAGGTGGGGAGGTTTAACAACACTACACCCAAGTTCTAAGGATTCTCGAAAAGGAGAGATTCTAGGGTTCGAGATCAAGTCAATTATTCCAACGAGGACATAGGGTTGAAAAAAAATGTGAAATGGCATCGTCGAAAACATTTACCTCACTCATTTCACAACTTTACTCAGTTCTATTGACAATTGAGAACTTTAACATTCTCAACCACCCTTCCAAGAACAAGGGTTAATAATCCATCGAGGTCACTGACAGGGCACATCATCCTCTCGCTAATCACCTGGGGTTCTTATTGGGTTATGGGACCACCAAGTACATTGACCAAGTAGGTAAATAAGGTGGAGGAATTGCACACTGTTCAGCTGGTGCGTTTATTGACGGAAAGGAGTAATTGAGTGTTGCACGCATTCTCAGAAGGAAGTTCGGGTAGGGTAAAACGTAAGAGATACAAGTTAACTACACAGAGAGTAAAGGAAAGGATTTCATGGAGGTTATAATGCCAAAATCATGGTTCTCTTCCCAAATCACAGAGGATACAAGCGAGGAATTCGTGGATATTATCCAACCAAAAATGCATGGTTACTTGCTTCCCAAACGCAGAGGACACATGAGAGGAATTCATGGATATGACGCAACGAATGTTGAGAAAGAAGAAGGAGCGCGTAGCCCTTTTCTCCTCAGAAAACATAGGGAAAAATACCCAGTCGTGGGGCATAGAGGAGACACGGGGTTAATCACCCAGAATCTCTCTGAGGGATAGGGGATCGCTGGGATTTCTTACCGAGAAAAAAAAATCGTTGAGAAGAGCTCGAGAGCTACACACTAAGCGATGTTAGCACCAACAACATGAGAGAGAGACACAATAATTCCTCTATTCGGATCTCATCTACGCAACTATCTCACCTGGAGATTACAACTCGCTCAAGAGATAGTAGGCAATCAACATGTTATCTCAAGCGGGAGAATCACTGCTTGGAACAAGGGAAATTTCACACTCAAATTATAGAAACAAGATAGGTGCATCACTGATAGAAATGGGAGGCGATGAGAGGTTATAAAACTTAACCCAAATAGATGTGAGGTCAACCAACATGGGAAATGAGCCCAGGAATAAGTTGCGAGTTCAAAAGGATCAAGGCGATGTTGGTAGTTTCTTTTTTAAACGTTTGCAAGCCAATGACATAGCTAACATTCAACCCAATGGGTGATAGCAATAACAACAGTTATTCGAACAACAAGCCAGAGAATTGGAAGTAACAATGCTGGGAAAAATTGCTCAACGTCGGGGTAATGTTTTTCCACATACAAAAATTTCGTAGGGAGAAGGGACATACGGGAAGTCAAGATCTCACACCCAAGCGCAGAGAACCCAAGAAGAGACAATGTTGAGGGAAGGGAAGGAAACACAATCGCGGAGGTTAAGATGGATTAATGATGGGTGAATCATGTGTTGGGAAGAATTTCCCATGCAATGCCCAGAGGTGGAACCAAGGAAGAAAACGCCCGGGAAAGCTCATGTGGGAGAATTTGTTACACAAGAATTTACACAGAGGTTTAAATAAAATCGTTGAGAAAGGTTTAAAAAAAAGGGTTCAAGCACTATCTACCAGTTGATCAATCCATGAGATGATAATGACTACAAGACCTCCTTCACCTTCTCGCGGCTACTAAAATTTAAAAAAAAATGATCAAGGAGACATAAACGATAATAATATGAATTTCAATCTTCCGGTGGTTGTCATTACAATTCGCTATTCATGAAAATCAACAATACCATTACAACCTTTCAACATAATCAGTGTCCATTTCTATCAATCCTTACACCAATTCCAAAAAAGTATACACAATAAAACTAGATATAACAAAAAATTAAATGAAAATACCCGATCGAAAGTGAGAAGTTGATGAAACTCTCCCATGCTTGCGCTCCTCCGAGCTTCCCACTTTCTAACCGTGAAGACCTCACCGATACCTCCCAGCCAACGCTAGGGGTACTCTTCTTCTCCCTTATCCCTGTGAGTTGCAAAGGGGCCACACACACAAACCAGAGAAAAATATAGCCCCCAGCTCACCTCGCAAGGTCGAGCTACCACTCTCTATCCGAACTGGGCATCCCAACTCCCACAAGAAAAATCAATCAAGAGAAATTCCGACAGCGTAACCTTACACATACCAGTTGTGATCCATTCCCGTCCTCCACCATTTATTTTATAGAGTTTTCTTAGTGACTTGTTGCCAAACACACTTTAAATTCCTTTTTATTAATTTATTATTAGGAAAATTCTTCCCTGTACACTTGTCCCCCGATCCCTTAGTTGCACCAGAAATTCATTTAATAAATTAATTTAAAATTCCAATTTCCCTCACCCACCTAAAAGCGTTCCTAAAAATGCTCCTCGATGTCCCTTTATTCCCCTACCTTTCCTTTAATGACTGACGCCTTTCTTAAAGCTTAGTTGAGTTCGAAATTAGAAAGTTCTCTAGAATATATTCCCTTCTATGTTCTACATTCCTTTTGTATTTAAGTTTCCCCTTTTTGGTCTAAGTTCTAAATTAGCAGGTTTGGTACTTAGCCAACAGTTAATCTTTTAAATAATTTAATCCTCCATTAATTTTTTTTTTAATTTAATTTTCACTCCCATTTTCTTCATCCCCCCTTTATTACTTTCTTAATTAATTTTCAGATTTCATGTCCTACTTAGACCTAGGCTTTAAATTCAACTAGGCTCAACAAAATTGTTTTTAAGGGAAATTTTATAATTTTTAAACTTTACTCACGCAAACATTATCTTAAGGTTGACCAAGTCAATGAGATATTGTTTTCTAGGTACCTAGGTTTGTTGACTCACCAGTGTTAAAACCCTGACGTGCCCTTCAAGACACACTACTTGCTCCAAGGGTGCCACTCTCCTGCATTCATATTTCATTTATGTGACATGCCCTTCAAGACGCACTACGTGATCCAAGGGTGCCAATCACATTTTGATTGATTTTGGTCAACGTCCGCCCTTGGTGTCAATAGTCCGTTAGGCGACCTTGTGGGAGACTAAGGGCCTCTAAGGAATAAGGACCCTACCTTATTGCGCACCCCTTAGAATCTTCGTGAGCGACTATCTCAGTCTTCCCGCACGACATCATGGATCTCTCGAACTAGGTAATCGTTAACCTACAGTTCGAGCCACGGTGGGAGTACTAGTAGGCCGCAACAGGGCTGTTGCCACACCTCTCCTTCAATATATCTGGTTGTCATGCGTGATCCCTTTACTCCAAATGTGAGTCTTTTTAGCAAGCTATCATCATCTTGCATCCATCAACGAACATGTCAACGATCTATAAACAACATCATAATATACCAGTCATATGTCTCATATGTAATAACATAAATACACAAACTATAAACCATACACTCCCTAACTCGATTCAGAGTCTAAGGAGGTCCATCGATGCCATTGGCATCCTCAATCTGTCCAGAGTCTTCCACACTCGAGAAAAACCAGTCAATAACACTCGTCGATACAAATAAAATCAAATGTATATCAACATATCCACAACATCATCATAATCCATAAGTGAAATAGTCAATCATATAATGAACCGGATCACTTGCATGCAAGTGTCCTCAAAGAATAATTCCAATCAAGTGTGCGCAAGAGAGGGATGTTACATACACCCCCTCTTGTTTTAAACTTCATCTCGAAGTTTCACAATATAAGTGCAAAAATAAATTATCTCACAATATCTAAGTGTCTAGCTGTAAAAAATAAAATGGAAATTACTGACACATATCATATGTGTCCTCCTAGGTAGCTGAGTGTGGAATATAAATTTCCTACTAGACATTGATCTGATTAATAGTTCGATGTCGTAGCTGTCAAATGCGACGGTCCAGAAAGCGGATTGGCTTTGCTATGAGCACACCCTCGCCCAAAATCCTCCAAGAACTCAGTCAATATCATGCATAGTATCACTGACCTAAAGTCACACACAGATACAATATGAACATCACACAATGCCTCAAAGGATGAGGCATGACTAGCCATTAGGTCCTTTATAATTATGGTCAACGCGATGCGCATCGACAAACCCTTCTGTCGAACCTGCGCTTCTTCCATCCCCTTTTGTATTGTTTGTATTTGTTCCTTCAATTTTTCAATCAATTATGGTCCTACCAGGACCCCATCCTCGAGTTGATCCCAACTCAAAGGCGTTCAACACGGTCTCCCAAAAATAAACACAAATGGCGCCATCTAAATGGTGCTTTGATAACTATTGTTGTAAGACAACTCTACCAGTGGCAATAACTATTCCCAACGTTTCTGTTGGTCCAAAACACACATACACAACACAACCTTCCAAAGTTTGGTTGGTTCATTCTGTCTTCCCGTATGGATCCGAGAGATACGTGGTACTAAATTTAAGTGGGGTTCCTAAGGACTCTTGGAAACTAGTCCAAAATCGTCCTGTAAACACCGATCCTCGATCAGATATGATCCTTTTGGTACATCTGGAAGTCTAAATATCTCGTTGATATAAATTCTAGCTATACCTAGTGCCTAATGCATCCTACGCACAAGGTCAAAATGTGAACTCTTCGTCAGAGTGTCAACTATCACGAAAATCGAGTCATGCCTCCTTGTCATCAACGTCAATTTCCCCAATGAATTCCATCGAAATGACCTCTCATTTCGATTCCGAAATAGCAGGTGGTCGTAGCAATCCTGCCAGATGTCTATGTTCAACCTTCACCTGACGAACTTATAGATATCTCACCACGCATTTGACGATGTCCGCCTGTATCCCTTTCAGAAGAATAAGGGCATAAGGTCCGCCCTCACCTTCATGACTCCTAAATGAGCCACGTACACTGCTCTAAGAGCTTCGCATAAGATAAAAAATTCTCAATTTTTCCTTGAGATGTAAGTAAATCCAGTTATTATATCTCAATGATCCATTGTTTTCCACAATATATCCCTCAATTTTGATACCAACATGGTGTCTTGTCCAATAGAATTCCTTAACCTCTTTATACCAGTCATCGTTGCACCGTAGTTAGAATCATTTCACGAAGATTCATCTGAAGAGGCACCACCAACAATAAGCGTGGTCTTTGACTCAACGTATCTGCCTTTATTCCCTGTTCCTTTTATGTAGGTAGTCTCAAAATCATACTCGCATAGCAGTTCTGACCAATGCCTTTGTCACACGTTCAAGTCACTTTGCGTAATAAGGTGTCGTGAACCACAATGGCCCATTTTTTTTTTGCTCGAAATTCCGTCCAATCAGGTAGTATCTCCACATCCCCAGGACATACATAATGGATAATAACTCTAATTCGTGTGTCACGTAGTTCTCCTCATGCTTTCTTAACATTCTCGAGATGTAAGTGATCACTAGATCATCTTGCATCAAGAATCCACCTAAGCCTTCCTGGGATGCGTCTGTGCACACCAAACATTCATCGTTTATGTCAGGGACTTTTAGTATCGACACTGTCATCAACAAATTCTTGAGCCATCGAAATGATTCCACGCATTTTTCGGTCCATACAAACTTCTTGTTCTTCTTCTGCAATTTGGTAATTGGATTTTCTATCTTCAAAAAACCCTTGATGAACCGTCAATAATATCTTGCTAAAACCATGAAGCCACGTACTTCTAGGAAATTCATCAGCGTAGGCCAGTCCATAATAGCCTCTGCCTTCGCTGGATCCACAATGATACCTTCGTTGGAGATAACCTTCCCTAAGAAATGAATCCTCGATAGCATTGCGATCGCTTCCAGTAATTTTGTTCTCTCGCAACACTGTAGTACCAAGCGTGAAAGTTCGTCATGATCTTTTGTCATCCGAGAATATATCAAAATTTCATCAATGAATACTTGAAAAAACTTGTCCAAGTATTCGCGGAACACCCCTTTCATCAAGTTCATGAATACCCCTCAGGTGGTTTCCCATACCCATGGCCTATGGTAACTCGTAGTGTCTGAACCACGTCTTGAAAAGCGGTCCTTGAAATATCTTCCTCCTTAATTCACAATTGGTGATAACTACATCTACAGTCAATCTTTGAATACACCATCACGCCATTTCCTTTGATCAAGAAAATTGTCCATACTAGGCAACAGATACAGGTTCTTGATCATTGCCTCATTAAAAAATGGTAGTCAATACCAAGTCTCCACGACCCATCCTTATTCCGTATGAGAATAACAGGTGCACCCCAAGGTGACACACCTGGATGTATATGTCCTAGGTCCAACAACTCCTTCCTTTGCATTTTCAACTCCTATAACTCATGGGTCGACATATAATAAGGCGCTCTTGCTATCAGTTCAGTTTTAGGTTTCGAGTCGATTTTAAACTCCAACTCCTTTGCGGGAGACAATTTGTGTAACTTTATTGAAACACGTTAGCAATACTCATGACATGGGAAGGTCCCTCAAATACTTCTGTCATGACCTTGTTGTTCAATGCCAAGATTGCATATATCTTGCATCTCTGTGCATGATCTTCTATACTTGTAGGGAAGAACTGACCCTTAGGGATACTCCCTGGTTCCTTCCTACAAACACTTGTCTCTATCCCTCATCATCGACCAAAATCAACCGTTTCATATTATAGTTGAGTATCACCTCATGTGATTCCAATAGTCCAATCTAATCACGTTGTCAAGATCTTACACTATTCCCCAAGTTAAAGAGACTGTTCAAACCCCATTCCTTCAACGATCTGGTTGGCACCCGAAGCTATATCTACGAATCTAAACTCATCCTGTTGAATGCCTTTACCCGAATCCCTTCATCACGACACTAGGAATAGAGCTCTCTGTAGCACCGTGATCTAACAAATACTAAGTTTGGTTGGTGATAGTACCCGACGCCTCGAGAAAAATGGTCTGGTGCTCGGCCCGACGGTTATTCACTGCAATCAAGAATCCCGTGGGCCTCGCCCATATCTACAATGGTAGTGGGTCCTGATGAACCGACCACTCCGGTCTTTTCAACTAAACAATGTTTCTAGTAAGGTAGCTCTTCACATATCCAACACTCGTCTTTGGTCCAATATGCCTGGCCCTGAAGTAGAAGCTGTTGGCCTACCATCCTAAGATCCTAGTCTATTATGCTGACAAGCCTAACTGTGATTTTTGGCGACGGTCCCCCGTTGGGGGTGTTCTTCTAAGGAACCCGTAGTCATGGTGTCGAGAAAAACGGTTCTATAGACATATCTTGCTACCAATATGTCTTGTTTGGTTGGCGTTTGATGTTGTTGCGCACCATATGTCGTCAGTTCAGGCGGTCTTGTAGGAGTCCTACCCCGACTCCCACGGTCATTTCCTTCTTATCTATGAGGCTTATTGGATTGCATCGTGCAATATTCGAGGAATTCATATCCTCACCTTCGCACGAAAGCTAGAGTTAAGTCTGATCACAAACTTGCTGATCTCCAACTACTTCGTGTTCAGATGTGGGGCATACCAAAGTAGCTTCCAAAATATGGTCTCACAATCCAGCACCGTACGACCACCCTGTCGCAAGGCACTAAATTCATTGAGTTGGCGCTCAATGAATTCCTCTGTCAAAACTTCTAACGGAACCGTTCCTCAAACCCTTCCCATAACATGGCTTTGACAACCATGTTTAGCTGAGGTAGGAGCGTCTTCCACCATAGAAGAGAGCTCCCCTTTAGCTGAAGACCACCATGTGGAACTTCGTGTTGGGGTTGTAACTGCGAAGCGCAAAGCACATCACCTTGTTCTCCAGCCATGCCTCGACGGTTGCACTGTCCTTGGCACCCAAGAACTTGGGAAACTTGACCTTCTAGACCAAATGGGGCATGCTGTGGACCCTTAGGGGTACAAGCGCCCTGGCCTCGTCTCTATCAGATGATTAATCATGGCCTCTGACATTTCCCTAGAAGGACCCTATCAGACCCAACGCATCCCGTGCGATAATTTTCTCATGATTAAGACTTGTTCATCTCCCTGAGGGTTGGATCCCTCTGACACGGGTGCTACTGGAGGCGTCGTGCCTCCTCCCCTAGCATCACGTCATGAATATCTATGACATCCTCTAACCATGATTACCCAAGGACATGTAAATAATTCAATTAGCGTTGAGTATTAATCAATGGATTAATTCAGTGGAAGGCATGGATATCCACAGTCGCAGGGTTGAACCCACTTTGATACCATATGTAACGGCCCCGCCGTTACAACGAAAAAAGAGACATACAACAGGCTATTTTTTTTTTCTTTTAATGTTGCGTTAGGAAAAATACATCACAATTTAATAACGACATCAATGACAAAGGTGCAATATAAATGAAACAACATTAACGCATTAACAACAATCACGAAGCAGGCCGACACATCATCATCGTGAATGACGAATACAAATTGACGCAATAACACAATAAAAAGCGGCCCCTAATCATAACATTTATACAATTAATCCTGACGCATATACAACGCGACTCAATCACTCAACTATGCTCATAGTGACAATCATTAGGTAACATAACAAATCATAACGAATCTATTCCATCAGTCCATCATTACTAATATCATTGCGCAAGGGTAACCACCATCGTATCAATCATACATCAACATAGTTTTACCAGCGCAAGAGCAAGATAGTTACTTAGTCAACAAGTATCAACATCCTTCCGTGACGCAATCAACCAATTACTTAATCAGGAACACACCAACCATTAAATGACGTAAGAGCCAACAAAATTAACATAAGTATACGTCAACATTACAATCAAGG
>ML785507.1:1228626-1238744 GCA_009831015.1 Picea engelmannii | reverse complement strand
AAGTTATCATAAAAATCTCTTGGAGAATCTAATATTGGTATAACCTGTGGGATTGGATAGAAGACACATCAGGATACCTCAGGAGGAAATATTAGACTCATAAGGGCTGAAATTTCAGAGCTATAGCATAAGAAGGGTCAACTAGCAAAAGAGCCTCCATGTCAGGGTTTCAAATGGTGCATTTGTTTTTTGGAAATTTGCATATATTTTGACTAGAAGATCGAATTGGGGTGATTCAAAAAGTGGAATGAAGTGGGATAAAAGGAGTATCACAAAAATTTTGGAGAATCTTAGGGATTTTTAGGTACATATGTATTTCTACGTCTATAAACACCATCGTTGTCGTTACTTGTCAGTGCTACAACCCAGGAACATTGTGGTTCTTCCATGTACATAGCGTATATCAGAAAGCCCTTTTCGAATGTTTGTGCATTAGACAACACTACTATGATTTGATCTCCCATGTATGTGGTGTATATAAAGAGACCCCCTAAAATCATGATACCAATTAATTAAATTATGTGTTTGTCTTGTTGCTATAGTACATCGAGAACATCACTTGGGGAGATCACTCTCTAGTACCTAGTAGTTTGATAGTATGGATAAGGGCATGGCCAATCCTCTTTAGTTAGTGCCCTGATATATTGGGATGAGTACTATTGTTTTACCCTACACGTATATCAGAGAGATATAACACCTGACACTCCCTTGTCTATGAGGACCTATGCCTAATCCAATTAAGAATTCCTACCTTGCAGTGATAATTGGCCAACATGACACCAAAAAAGGGAAATTATACACCAAATAATCCCTTAGACAGTCTTACTTGGAATCTTGATGAAGGTCAAGAAATGTGCAAGGAAATAAATGATTTACAAAAGAAGTCAGTAATAAAAGATGAACTACAAAAGATGATGGATTCAACTAAAGCTAAGCTGGAAGAGATGATGGATACTAAGATGGATGGCTTAAAAGGGGAGATAATGGAAGGGTTGAAAACGTTTCTAATAGGGAGGCCACCTAAAAGTGACAATGTATACCATGAAATTCATGATGAGGACACAAGGAAGATGAATTAAGACTGAAGAAACTCCATCTTTGGGTTGAAGACTAACCACTTTCCTAAGATCGATATGAAGAATTTTTACAGCAAGGATCCAATCACATGGATACTTCAGATGGAGAAGTTCTTTGATCTACATGATGTGCCACACACACAAAAGGTATGAATTGTGTCCTTATATTTAGAACCTAATCATTTTGTGTGGTATCAATGTCTTTATTCTCACATATCACTTGTCACTTGGACAATTTTCATGGAAGCAATGATAGCACACTATGAGGATACAAGGAGCAATACCTTCTTCAACCAATTGATAAATCTCAAGAAAAAGTGTTTAGTTGCGGAGCACATTGAGAAATTCCAAAGAATGAATATAAAGGCAATGAATATTCCATATGAGAACCTGATTGGTGTCTTCATAGGAAATTTAAAAGATAACATTCAACACGAGGTTCTCCTTTGGGAACCCAAATCATTGGAGAATGTGTTCAGGGTGGCGAAAAATGTTGAAAGTAAAAAACTTTCTATGGATACTAGAATGACCACCCTTAACATCTATCAAGAGAATAATGTTCCTTATTCTAAACCACATCAACCTAAAAGGTTGATAGCTCAAAAATTAGAGGAAAGAAAAGAAAAAGGTTCATGATTTAATTATGATAGCAAGTACAATAAGGGACATAAGTGTGGTGAGAAAAAAATATTCTACATAGATTTTGAAGAGGAAGAAGAAGAAGAAGAAGAAGAAGAAGAAGAAGAACAATAACCATCTCAAGATGAAGATGTAGAAGAGATTTCTTATAAATATATTACTCCCACCATATCATGTCATGAATTGGATGGAATTATCACTCATAAAACCCTCAAGATCGAAGGATGTATCAAAAAGAAAAAGGTAATATTTCTAATTGATTCTAGTAGTTCTCATAATTTCATTCACTGTAAATTAGCCAAATCTCTCAATTGCTTTATATGTCTAGTTCCATAGTTTCAAGTAATGATTGCAAATGGAGGAACTATCAATTGCTCAAGAAAATACCATAAGATCAATCTTATTATGGGGGAATATGTAATGAATATTCCAATGATTTCTATACCCATGGGTGGTGTTGATGTCGTACTAGGGGTTCAATGATTAAAATCATTGGCAACAATGGCTTTTAATTTTCAATAACTTTTCATGAGCTTTTCATTGGAAGGAAAGGAATTTGAGTTAAGGGGTATCACAAGGAAACCCAGTAAGGTGTTAAGCTCTAATGGCATGACAAAATTATTGAAAAAGGGGAATTGGGGTGTAATTGTACAACTATGCTCACTATATGTTCAAACATCTAATCCATCTATTTCACTAGATATCCAAGGGATCATTGATAATCATTCCAAAGTATTTGAAGATATTTCTAGAGTTCTTCCACCTAGTCACGATCATTATCATGTTATTCACTTAATTCCTAGGAGTGTTCCTCCTAACATCATGCCTTAAATATACCCTTATTCCTAGAAGAGTGAACTTGAGCGTATGGTTGAAGAAATGTTAGAGCCTGGCACTATTAGACCTAGCCAAAGTTCTTACTCTACATAAGTGGTAATGGTACTCAAGAAAGAGGGCTCATGGCATATGTTTCTAAATTATAGAGAGGTAAACAAGATCACCATTAAAGATAAGTTTCACATTCCCGTCATTGAGGAATTGTTATATGAACTACAAGGAGAAATCTACTTCACAAAGTTGGATCTTCGTTTAGGTTATCATTAGATTAGAATGAAGGAAGAAGATATGCAAAAAACAACATTCATAATGCATGAAGGCCATTAGGAATTTTTGGTCATGCCTTTTGGCCTTATGAATGCACCTTCCACATTGCAAGGGTTGATGAATTCCATGTTCAATCCCTTCCTTTGGAAATTTTTTTTAGTATTTTTTGATGATATACTAATCTATGACAAGTCTTGGGAAGATCATGTTTGACATGTTGACCAAGTGCTACAACTACTAAAGGAGAGAAATATATATTCCAAACCTTCCAAATGTTTCTTTGGGGTGAAGAAGGTAGAGTATTTGGTTCATATTGTATCTCATGAAGGTGTCAAGGTATACCCTAACAAGATTAAATCCATGATGGATTGGCCAATTATCAAAACATTGAATAAACTTAGAGGATTTTTTGGTTTGACAGGTTACTACCGCAAGTTTGTTTGGAACTATGGAAGAATAACAACACCTTTAACTGCATTAACTAAGAAGGATGAATTTTCATGAACACCAGAGGCAACTCAAGATTTTGAACAACTGAAAGAGGAAATGTGCAAAGCTCTTGTCTTGACCACACCATACTTCACAAAAACCTTTATTGTGGAATGTGATGCCTCGGGAAATGGAATTGGTGTTGTTCTAATGCAAGAAGAAAGGCCCCTTGCTTTTAAAAGTTGGAAACTTAAGGGAAAGGACTTACACAAACCCATTTATGAGAAATAAATGATGACAATACGACATGCATTGAAGCAATATTCTAGTGCATCTGATACATTTACATGGAAAAATGATTCACTATGGTACAAATATCGCTTATATTTATGTAATAAATCCCAACTCAAACAAAAGGTAGTTTTGGAATTGCACACCTCTTCAGTAGGAGGGCACTCAGGATTTTTGAAAACCTATCACAGGGTCAAGAGTGTTTTTTTTTGGGTTGGCCTTAAAACTGATGTTCAAAGGTTTGTGGTAGAATGTTTGGTTTTCCAACAAAATAAGGTGGAAAAAATTAAGACCCCATGTATTTTACAACCATTATCCATTCCAAGTCAGCGTTGGGAGGAGGTTTCCATGGATTTCATCAGAGGGCTACCAAATCCAAAAGGAAAGAGTGTCATCATGGTGATTGTTGATAGAATTACTAGGTACAGACACTTTTGGGCACTCTCTCATCCTATCAAAGCCAGACATTTTTTATCGAATTCATGGACACAATTCAAAAGCTACATGGAAACCCAAAGATTATTTTAAGTGACATAGATCCCATCTTCATTGAAATTTTTTTAACATAATGATTTTCTTATTTGTGTACTCAATTGGTTGACATCTCATCTTATGATCCTCAATCTTATGGAGAAACTGATATAGTGAACAAATGTATGGAAGGCTACCTTCATTCATTTGTCTTTGATAAATAAACACAATGGTTCAAGTGGTTACCATTGGCTGAATGGTGGTATAACACTCCCTTTCATACTACAACAAAAATGACACCATTTATGGCATTTATGGATATCACCCACCATCCATCACTTCTTCTCTAAAAGAAAAATATAAGGTTCAAACAGTGGAATATCACATCAAGCATCAACAACAAGTTCTCCAACTCTTAAAGGACAACCTGACCATGGCATAGAATCGCATGAAACAACAAGTAGATCAACATCATAGTGAAATAAGTTTTGAAGTAGGGGATTGGGTAATTTTAAGACTACAACCATACAAAAATATGTCCCTCAAGAAATCTAATAAGGACAATAATTTATCACCTAAGTACTTTGGCCCTTATAAGGTGTTGCAAAAGATTGGTACTATGACATACAAATTGGAGCTTCTTGCATCTTTGCGAGTACACCTCTTTTCCAGGTTTCATGATTAAAGAAGGTTATAGGTGACAAGATCCCAGTTCAAAATATATATTCCAGAACTTGATGAGGAAGGAAAAATCATATTGGTTCCTAAAGCTATCACTAACATAAGAATTCACTAGCTGAAGAATAGATCAATTTCAGAGTATCTCATTAAGTGGAAGAAATTGTTGAAGACTCAATGTGGGAAGATGATTCTTTTATACAGAAGCATCCATAACTACTCAAGCATTGAGGAAAACATGTTTTTGAAGGGGAGGGGCATGTTAAACCCTAAATTGTGGCATATTACCACTTAATTGGGGCATATTACATTAGTATTGCTATTTTATTTATGTCGTCTTAGGTCCATTAGTTGTAATTGTACTTCCTAGTCTCCTATATATACCAAGGAGACCTATTCATTTGGAATCATATTGTATTTTTGAATTCATGTGATGTACAAGGAGGTTTCCCCCTCAAACATTATTATTATCTGAATTTCTCTCTTTGTCAAGGTGTGGAGTACTTATTCTAAGGTTTTTATGCTATTTTGATATTTAGTTCTTAACAAAAATTCATCATAGACCATCTTCCATGCGTCAATCCATCTTAGACCATGTTGAGGATGAACATACACCATGTACCACAAATCTCATTAAGCACCCAAAAGCATGATGTAAGCACTTCCAAAGTAACCCTAAAATCTAACACTCCTTCTTTACAAGGAAAGTGATTAAACATACACTTATTGATTCCCTCCACAACTCCACAAAATATGATAGCTACAATATATACTAGCTATGGTCCTAAAATCAACCACTATCTCCTATAAATAAACTATCACAAATGTTATTAGAGAATCTTGATACAAATAATAATGACCAATTATGAATATCAAGGAAAACAATCCTAGAACAAAAGGAACTTGCCTAACTCCATCATCGTCCAAGTCAACATCACGGGCCAAATCCTGTAGATTTTAACCTTGTACAATAAATTACTGCAATTATATTCTTAATAATAAAAAAAGATACAATGGCACACACACGCATTGCATAGAGATTTTACCCTAGAAAACCAAACTGGGAAAACCAACAACATGTTTAGAGATGCACCTCTAATCTTTTATTCATAATATACTAATTGTTTACAATACAATACATATATAGGATCCTGTGACATCCAAATACCCTAATCCATTTTCCTGGATTAGTGAACAACCCTAATTCCTTAACCGGAATTATAAAACCATCAATGAAAACTGTGTTGAAAATCCACTAAAAAATGGATGCAAAAAATGACAATTTTTTTTCAGGGGCTATCCCCCTCCCCACATGCTTGTTGCAACGCGAACACTGGATCTAGTCATGCAAATAATATAACACATATCCAAAATTATCCCACCTTTTTTTCTTTGCATATATGGGGTTATAGGGTTGCATAGTCAACAATCTAGGGAAACAATGCTTGTAGATCATGTACACCAAGAGAAATTCTTAGTGCTCACATATTTTTTAATGAATCTGAAACTTTCTTCAAAGAGGGAATCTTCATTAGCAACACCTTATTTTATTCAACCATGTGTCTCACAAAGTGATATTGAAAATCAATATGATTTTTCTTTGAATGATAAGTTAGGTTCTTTGCCAGGAAGATTGCACTCTGACTATCTCAATCTATCCTTACAGTTGTTGTACCAACCCAATACCTAAACACAATCTCTATAACCATCTTGCTTCATTGCTTTCATGAGAGGGTTCCATGTTTTCAACTTTTTTAGTTGATAGTGCCACTAAATACTGTCTTTTTCTCATCCAACTAATTTCCCCTCCAATTAGGTTAAGCACATACCCACTTGTATATATTCTGCTATCCAGATCTCCAGTCTGGTTTGCATAAAAAAATCCATGTACGTACAATAATTTATACAATCCTGATCTACCTTGGTAACACAATACATAACTAATAGTTCCATGCAAATACCTGAAACCCTCTTTATTTTTGTCCACTGCGCCTTCCATGGTTTTGACATATACCTGCTCAAAACTCCCACTGCATGTACAATGTGTTAGTGTCCTATAAATAGGTTGTTAGAGTCTGAGTTGAGACCAATGTGTGTTGTAGGGTAAAATCATGCTTTGGTATTAAAAATACTATGGAATTATTTATTAGGTGAAGGTGATTTTATAATTCAGTGGGTTTTATGGTTAAATAGGGTCTCATAATAAAGTATGAGTCATGTCAAATAAGTTGTGTTATCTTTGGTGTCAAAATTGTCCTAAAAAGGGATGTGGGTTGTCATTTCATCAAAGGATCATGATGAGGGGCCATGTGAGTCAATCATAGTTAGTTAGAGTGAATCTTTTCATGTACAACAAATATTATGAAGACAGATCCATTTGTATTATGTGACATCATAAAACAGTTAGGCATTACACAAGTTGCTATGCAACCTCCTAATGATGCGCAAGTTGGCTAAAAAGTACAACTTGATGATGATTATTTTATCAATTTTTTAATTTGATATTGGCATTCAAATAACCTCATTCTTCATGCATTGAACTTTCTAAGCACCATTCTCCCTCTTTGCAAATCAAAAATTCCTCATTCAATCTTGTTGCACACGAGTTGCATGTGACGCTTCCTTTTCAGTGTTGTGCAAAATTGTTGTGCACCCCTTCCTTTCCATATTGCACCCTATGATTGCTTAGTTTTGGGTTCTTGGTTGATGTTTTATAGGAAAACCTTTCTTATGAACCCAAAGACCTATATTTCACATGAAAACGAAGAACACACCCTTTCCTCAAACAAACCCTAATTTTCTTATTCATTGTGCATCTGTTCTTGTTGTGTTTTCATCCTAAAAATGATCCTCTCATCTCATTCTCACAAGAAAACCAACATACACCAAAATCATGGTGACTCTAGAATGAAAAAAGAATAAGATCAAGGGAGGTGAAATTCTCAGGTTCGAGCCTCAAGATATGTAACTTGTCAATGTAGATCCAATAGTCAGGGTTTCATTTGAACAAGTTGGGTGTATGAGATTTTGTGAAAAATTTCATGGATACAACATGCAGGTCACCAAGGAGTTTGCATTGAGTTTCAATGGCATTGAAGCTAAGGTGGGCAACATTCAATTTCAAGTTTCTGAAGACACCATCACTATTGCAACAGAGATCCCTACTCATGGAGAGAAATGGTTTAAAGTTATTCAACTAGATATGGCTTGTTATCATGAATTTTTAAATCTTGAGTTTAGGGACACAGACTTTGGAGCCACAATACCAAGAGAATTGTTATTAGAAAATAATAGAAAGTTATTGATGGTGATTCAAATATTTTTAATTTATGAGGGGAGGTTCACTAGGGTTTACCAATACCACATCAAACTTTTGATGCATTTCACTGGAAGGAAACCCTTGAGCTTGCCCTATTACCTCTACAAAATCCTAGGGAAGATGGATGATAGAGTACAAGCAAGGAAAAATTGGGTTGAATTCGACCTTTTTCATCTTTCACTGATAAAATTGTTTTTTCTAGAAGAATCAGAAAAAAAGAACGTGACTTGGGAGTCCTTCTTAACTTCATCAATGATAGCAGCAGTGTCTTTCAACAATCATCAAAGCAAGACAAATTCCTCTTCATCTGTAGAAAAAACCATCACATATTTCCCTAAGATTTATGTCAATAAGAGGACAAGATAAATTGAGGAACTTACAATGAGCCAACAAGCCAAAAAGAACGGGAAAAATATCCATTTCTCTCCAAAAGTGGTTGAAACTTCTAGTAAACCACTTAGTAGGTCTGCAGAAAAAATAATGGTTGTCATGCACACATCATAAGAACCTAGTGAAGCTCTAGAGGCCATCATAGAACCAACTCTATCAGATGACAGAGACATGATGATCATGGATTTTCAAGAAAAGTTAAAGAAGGTCCATTTTGTCATAGCACAACTATAGCACGAGAACAAAGAGATGAAGAAGAGAGTCTTGGGATAATATTTCAAGAAATACACCCTAATGACAGGTGAAAAATTAGTTTTATCAACTCCAACATGTTCCAAAAAAAAAGGTAAAGGGAAGGTAGTGGAGAAAATTCCATAGGTGAAAGAAATACCTAAGCCCAATGTTCCTTTGACAAGATCCTCAACCAAAAAATTGCAGTCTTGGGAAGAAACTCCAGCAAAGAGCCAGCCAACAGAAGCATAAAAGAATAAGAATACCCATGGTGAGGGTCAGTATACTTTCAATAGACTAAGAAAACAACTTATATAAGCACAAGATGTGATGATCCAGCTAAGGGAGGATAATAGAAGAGCAAAGATTTAATTTATATAACTTTTAGATGATTGTGATCCTACAATAGACATTGTTATATTCATGGTGAAAAGAAGCATGCCACTACATAAGCAATTGAAGAATATGTACCAGAAAAACATCACTTTGAGAAAAGAGAACAGGGCTCTAAAGAAAAACTTGCAGTAGGTGGAGATTGAAGAGAAAGGAAAGCTTGATTTGCTTGCTGAAGCAATAGAGATTTTAGTTTCTAGAGTTGGTTCACCATTTTTGTCTTTTTTCCTTTTGTCATAAAATACATCAAATCCCTAAGTTGAAGAGGTGTAAGAGTTTCTATAACTCCAAATCATCATTATGAGGCCACAATCACCATCATTCATGATCATCTCTCAGCCAAAGTAAAAAAGAATGGACGTAGTGCAAAAAAGGGATTTTGTTGCACAAGTCTATTGCGTTTTTTATTAGGTTCCATTGGATCATAATGTCATTCATGCCAATGGTTTGATTGATTGATGTCAAGTGATTGATTGATGCCAAAGGATTTATTGATTGATGATTGATGTAATGTAATATGTATTGTCCTCGATGAGAATGCATAGATGAAGATGGATCAATGAGTTGTCATTGATATGATGAAGATCAATGAGTTTTCATTAATACATGATGAATATGGATCAATGTGGTATATGATGCACTGTTGGAAAGATGACTCATTATTGTCTTATCATGATTGATAAGGTGCACAAATGGATGAAATCCAAAGTGGTTCCCTTATGGTGAAATCCCTCATGGGAAGACGCTTTGCAGATTGAGTTATCCTAGAAGAATGGTTGGAGGACCCATATTTGATTATGGAATAATGAGATGAAGATCAATGAATTGGTTCGTGAAACTATCCTATATGGATAGTGTTTTTCATGCCATTTTGGGTGTGTTGGGCCCCAACAACTCCCCCTATATTTTTACAAAATTTAAAGGGCCCCTATTAGAATCTTGATAATTATAATTAGCTACAGAATCAACCTTTTCAAATAGTTCCATACCTTGGCTTGCTTTGAGACAAACTTAATACATTCACTATAGTATGATATATTCATTACAAGAGTATATGTCAAAAGTTAGAAACGAGCATAAAAATCTCAATTTAAACA
>ML785507.1:1207578-1228335 GCA_009831015.1 Picea engelmannii | reverse complement strand
TTATAAGTTATAGTTAGTTTAAATTCATTTTTTATTTTTCTAGATTTTGTTTTATTCACAATTTTTAGGTTATTAATTTAGGTTTTTTTTTGTTTCACAGGTTTCTATTATCAAATATTTGATACGGATCTGATCATGGCTTGTTTTTATTATCCAAATACATTCAACATGATTGATCCAAAAATAATTTTGGATTGCTACAAATAATTTTATGAGCAACAACAGAGAAAATTTGGAAAGGCGTCAAGATCAGATAGACGATTTTACATAACTGATTTTAGCCAAACCATGAGGAATTTGAAGAAACGGTTGAAAACCCAGAACCAAAATGGACCCATTTACCTTCCTATTAGAGATTTTCCCAAACAAGTGCATGATTTGAGATATATTGATGTCTTTTTACGAGGCAAATTTCAGGTGGCCAAAATTAATAGTGACGCCCATACTGTTCATTCATTGTATAAATATATGAGAAAGTTTAGAGCCATAGGAGATCCAAGAATTGGAGAGGAGGATTTTAATCCTTTCTCTTTTGTATATTATTGACTTTTTAAACTTTTTATTTCTTTTCAAATGGGGTAATGGATGGCTGGAATCTTTGGGAGAATGGACGAGTATTTTTAAACAAGAATATGGAATTCCAGGTTGCTTAATGGCTTTTGTCCTATGAGTAAAATGGTTTTATTTTCATTATAATATCTTCATATTCTTTGAATAATTGATTATGCATTGATTTAAATAGCTTTAGTCTTTTTTATCAATACATGGTTAATTATTATCATTTATGTATTAATTTTTCTAATTTTTAAAGTCTATTATCCAAAAAAAATATTCGAGGACTACATAATGGACAAGTGATTCCAAAAAATTAATAGAACGGGATATATGCATTTTGGCTTTAGCCTTTTGTTTATAATGTTGTTATTTATGTTTTTTTTAATCGTGTTACATGTGCAGGTCTGATATCTTTCGATTAAATGATATGTGATGTGTAGGAGGTTTATATTATAAATACCATCTATCATTTGCTTCATCAAAATATAAATGTTGTGATTATATCTTTGATTTAAATAATGGGATTCATATTTGAGTTTTAAATTGAATGATAAAATTCATAGATTGCTTCCAGATTTATCTTCTTGTAATCATGCATAATTATGAGATCACAGGTTTATGTTTGTGTTTTTTTTTTCTGTCATTAAAACCTAAGCTGCCAATACATGCTCTGAATTTATTTAGAACAATCATAAGGTTCATTGCAGATTTCTCTCTTCGACATGGTAGTTGGATGTTCAACACTCATGCTGATGCTTGGATACACCTCACTAATTCATTGACATGATAGTTTCTTTGTATTTTTCTGTCATTTGCATATCATTGAAACTAGAATGTATGGTTCAACTTTGACTATCCACATGTTCATGTTTCATTAACTTTTTTTTTGTAAGATTCTTTAAATTTATAAAAGAAAAACAATAAATATTTTTATGTGTTTTCTTTATCTACTTCCTAGAAGCAATCATTTTTCACATCGATTTTCGTAAGTTTTGATTAAAACTTGCATCTTGTAAATCATGTAAATAAACAAGACTTGTATATCTTCTACCTAAATACAACTACTATAGTTACATTTGAACATATGTACATATATATAGTGTGTTTAGTAATTAGTTAGTTATTTCTCTCTTTTATTCGTTTCTTTTAGGATTCTTAGATTGGCTAATGGAGCCATTAAAACCATCAGAACGAGTTACACTAAACGGCTTGGGTTATTTAGACAACCCCATACTGGACTCGCTCTTCTAGTTGACGGACGATCAATTTTTCCCGTCAATGGGGTGGTATGTGGAATGTCACATAACTCCTCACGGTTTGAGAGTTATGGCCTTACGAAGTTGGAGGACCCTCACATGTGTTTCCTTAAAGCCCCAAATGGTCAAAGAAGTCAAAGTTCCCTAAAAGAAGAAACAATTATTTAAATGATAAAGTAAACTGACAAAGTCAAGATGGATTATTTAAATAATAAAGAGAAGTGACAAAATCAAGAAGGAGTATTTAAATGATAAAGTATGGGAGAAATTTCTATTTATGGAAAGTGGTTATCCCTAAAATAAGGAAAATAGGTTGTGGTTAACCCTAAAATAAGGAAAATAGGTTAAGTAACCTAGAAATGGGTTAAGTGACCTAAAGGATGAAAGTATAAATAAGATAGCAATGGTCTCTTGCAAAACATATTTTTTGTGGATCAATGGAGAGCTTCTTGTGAGAATATCTTTTGGAGTATTGATGGAGAGCTTCTTGTGAGAGAATTTTGGTGTGGATCCCTTGAGCATGATTGAAGATATATTCTAGGAAAGAGAGCGTGAGAAGGATCTCATGAATGCATCAAAGTTTCGGAAAAATCAGAGATCTTGACGGAAAAAGTCTCGGACCTTCAAAAACCCTTGCTTATGAGGTGTATGTGGGATGTAATGGGCCAAGGCGCGTACATACGCGGGTTGTATGAGGACAACGCGCATACAATGGATAAAATCATGAATATTTGTGCTTTTTCTCATGACTGGCTGTTGAATATTGAAGCAGGTTCCAGATATGCATTCTATGAGTTCAGATCTGTCACTAAGACACTAGTATGGTTACATTATTGTCTTGATGGATAGTATTGCTTGTTGTATTGTGAATGCTTAGGGAATTCTTGGCATGGCCTGGTATGGCTGCTCTGATGTGGTTCATGTTGGTTGATGGAGTGAGCAGTACTCTTTTGATTTAGTTGTGATATGATTGCTATGGTATGTTGATTGCTTATGCATGATTGAGTAGCATTCATATTGATTGGTTGTGGAGCATGAGTAAGATATTGGAGAGGTTGGATGTGTTGTGACTGGTTGGTGGTCAGTTTGGATAGTAAGAGACAAAAGAGAATCATGAATTAGTTACAAAGGATATGAGTTGATCTTGAAGGATAAACCCTAATAGCTCATAAGGTATATGCATGTTGTTGTATACATTGGTTGTGTACATATGCGAGCTATAGTGAGCTAGGACACGTACACACGTGGGCTGCACTACTGACAAGTCGTGTACCTGTTGCAGATTGATATCTATTGAGGATTGTTGTCTCATCTAAGTTGGTGTTGAGTGTGTAATATGAGTCTTTCATGATAGAGTTGGTGCTCTTGTAGAGTTGTACTCTATTATGTTGTTGCTGAAAAACTCCAAGGATTGTAGTCCGTAATAAAAGGAAATTTGTACATACATCTTGTGTTATTTGTGTTCCTTGTGATGATGACTTGTTGATGATATATTTCTGATATATGTTGTTGATATGTGTTCACATCTAACTGGTTATAAATGACAGTAATGAGTAATGAGTAAAATGTTGAATGCTAACTAATGAGTTTTGTGTAAGAGGGAAATTTTGGGAAAAAGAGCCCCACACTCATTCACTCCCCCTCTAAGTGTGGTAGGTTTGTCCAACAATTGCTATCAGAGCGAGCCTTCATTACAAGCCTTAACAAGCTTTAAGGATATCCATAGACACACAAATGGATGATGAAGTTCCAATCCTTGATGAGGAAAACTATTCTACTTGGAGAATAGAGATGAGAGTACATTTGAAGGAAATGGGAGAAACTATTTAGAAGGCAGCCATTGGTGGATCAATTTCATTGAAGAACAAGTCAAATTTTGCAGCTCGAAGGGAAGGAAAGAAGAATGATGCATTGGATCTCAAGACCATTCTTAGTGGAATCTCAAGCCCTATCAAAGAGAGCATGGGACAATGCACTTCCGCCAAGGAACTATGGCTAAAGATAGAGGAGACATATCAAAGAAATAAGGAGAAGGAAGATATTAAAGATCACTCCATCAAGATCATTAAAGGTAAAGAATATCCAAAAACCCTTGATTGTATTATTTATAAATGTGATCTTGAAAACATTTCAAGCGAAGATAAAAAAATCAAGTGATGATAGCACAAAGGAAGATCTTGAAGACATTTCAAATGAAGGAAAAGAAATATGTGTTGATGTTGGCAAAAAGGAAGATCATGAATATATTTCAAATGAAGGTAAAGAACCCTCAAAAACCCTTGATAGCAATGATGATGATGAATTTTTCTCTACAAGTGAAGAAGAATATCTAGAAACAGTTTGAGTAAAGTTTGATGGTAATTATCCCATGAAAAGAATAGAAGAAAATCTATTAAAACTTCAAAAGGAAGTTGAAGAGGGTTTATATAGATATAGAAGTGATCATTATTATATAGACTATAATTATCTTTCGGATAACACTAATAATTTTCTTAGGAGTTGTCTAAGGCACATATTTAAGTTAAAGGAAATGCTCAAGGAACAAGAAGAGAGTAATAAGACTCAATTAGAAGAAAAGGAAGAAGAGACAATACTAAAGAATGGAAAAGAAGATATGAAGGTAGATTATGAGATTAGCAAAAGTTTTGAAACT
Organism: Picea engelmannii; assembly: GCA_009831015.1. Taxonomy (NCBI): domain Eukaryota; kingdom Viridiplantae; phylum Streptophyta; class Pinopsida; order Pinales; family Pinaceae; genus Picea; species Picea engelmannii. Next base: position 1,223,871 of record ML785507.1, on the reverse strand, counting down.
ATTCTCCATCTCAAGACCCAAATTGAAGAAGCCAAAAGGATAGAGGAACTATTGAAGAATCAAATAAATGAAAAGGAAGAGTCATGTTTCAAGTTAGAAGCTGAAGTTGTTGACCTTAGAAAGAAGGTAGAGAAGTCAAACAAATTCTTGTATAGCTCAAGAATCTTGGATGAGATATTGGAAAGTCGAAGATCACCATGTGATAAATCACATCTTGGATACAAAGAAAAAGATACACATGTTAAAGAAAGCACCTCAAACAAGCATGAGGTAAGTTCATCAAAGGATGAAAACAATGTTGAAAATCAACCACATACACAAGGCAATGAATATTTAAAAAGAACAAAGCAAGGAAGACATCATGAAGGTATTCCTGGGACATCAAAGCAAAGGTATGAAAGTATTTTTCATGGGCATTGTTATTCATGTAATGGATATGGTCACAAAGCTTTTGAATGTAGATATTATGAAAGGAGATATAATAGAATATTTTATAACACCATGAGGTGTTGGAGATGTGATCAAGTAGGACACATTGGTGTTCACTATAACACCATGAGATGCTACAATTGTATTGGATTTGGCCACAAATCCTAGGAGTGATGAAACACAAGAAGAGAGTCCATGATGAGGACTTCAAATAGCATGGATAGAAGAAGGAATGAAGTAAGAAAGGGAGACATCTTTGAAAACATGGATGCTCAGAGTTCAAGTTCTTAGGAGAAGGGACATCTACAGAAGTGGGTGAAGAAGACAGAGCAGCCAGAATAGAATGAAAGACTGAATGGAATTTCAAATGTGTCATCTACTGAAGCATATGCGGGTGACAGTGGTATTAGTCGCGTACATACACAGGCTGACCTTGAATAGGTCATGTACATATGCGAGTTGTTGTGCAGCAGGCCACATATATGTGGTAAATCCTTGGGAAAAAGGCAATGCACATGGATTGTAGCTTGATGTGATGGTATAACTCTGTGATGCAGGGTCAAACATTGTTTGTTGTAGGTTCTAACACTGTTTGTTGTAGGTTTTCATGATTCTATATTAGATTATGTAAGGTGATGATGTAAAATAAAATCTTGACTGCATGGCACTAACCCATGGGAATGGATTGATGTTGAAGAACAATGTTGGTTATGAAAGTAAGGTTACATCACCTTGGTTATGTGATAAATCATAATGATGCTAGTTAGAGATGTCATTGATCTATTGAAGCATACTACTAGTACATGTATTGTTGGATGCTTAGTATTCGCTATAGGGAATGGAGGCTTGAGGCTGATATGTTGGGGTACATGGCTGGTACATAATTGAGTTTCATTGATATATCTTATGATGTATTATTGGAAGAATATTTGTTGGATAACATGGTTGATGTACTTGCTTGGTGCAAGAGATGATGCATGGTGGTACACTCATAGATGGTATATGTTTGGATGATTGGTACTTGGCTAAAAGTACACCATTGGTATTACATGATTAGCACAACAATTGATATGTTTTGAGACTCATGGTTGTGGCACATGGTTCATGATGGAGACATATCATGAGTGATATGACATTTGTTTCGCATATGGTTGATACACTTCATTTGGCGATATCTTTTGGTACATTGGATGTATATGATTGATGTACATGGGTGATGTGCATGGTGGGAACATTTTGGTACATGATGTACTTGGTTGATATTTTTCTCATGATTCTTTATTTCATTGTTGACATATCATTTGTTTCATGATGTATGGTATGGAACAAATTTGATGCATGAACAAGTCCAAGGATCATCATATGGTATCATATTATTCATCTTGTAGAAACGATAGGGGGAGACATACCCATAGGGGGATTCATATTCTTCCCATGATTTTAGGAGGAGATATTTATCACATGCACACCTAGAAAGTAGCCCTATACTTTAAGAAAAATCACAGAAGCATAATTCCAGGGGGAGAAATGGTTTCAGGGGGAGTATGTTCGATGTATATTTAGCATTACATTAGAGTGATATCCCTTGTTCAAAAGGGGAGAGATTATTCAAAGGAAGATCAAAAGAAATCAAATTGGGGGAGTAGCCCCAAGGAAATTTCAAGAAGGGGGAGCAGCCCTAGGAGGAGAATGACCTTTTTCCATTGATGTCAAAAGGGGAGAGAAAATCACATTGATGTGATTGATGATTATTTATTGGAAGAGATAGTCACATTTGGGAGAGATATTCACATTCAATATTGATGTAGAGCATCCCTTATCTACATGTTGACATCAATAATTGGTAATTGGTGTTGACATGAATGTTGGTATTGCCATCAATGCCAAAGGGGGAGATTGTTGGATCATGTTGTCATTGATGCCAATGGTTTGATTGATTGATGTCAAAAAGTTGATTGATTGATGATTGATGTCAAAAAATTGATTGATTGATGATTGATGTCAAAAAATTGATTGATTGATGATTGATGTAATTTAATATGTATTGTCCTTGATGAGAATTCATAGATGAAGATGGATCAATGAGTTTTCATCGATATGATGAAGACCAATGAGTTGTCATAGATATGATGAAGATCAATGAATTGTCATTGATACATGATGAAGATGGATCAATGTGGTATATGATGCATTGTTGGAAAGATGACTCATTATTTTATTATCATGATTGATAAGGTGCACAAATGGATGAAATCGAAAGTGGTCCCCTTTATGGTGAAATCCCTCACGGAAAGACTCTTTGCAGATTGAGTTATCCCAGAAGAATAGTTGGAGGACCCATGCTTGATTATGGAATAATGAGATGAATATCAATGAAGTTGTTGGTGAAACTATCCTAGATGGATAGTTCTTTTCATGCCATTTCTGGTGGTATGTGGAATGTCACATAACTCCTCACGGTTTGAGAGTTATGACCTTACAAATTTGGAGGACCCTCCCATGTGTTGGCTTGAAGCCCCAAATGGTCAAAGAAGTCAAAGTTCCCTAAAAAAGAAATCGTTATTTAAATGATAAAGTAAAGTGCAAAGTCAAGATGGATTATTTAAATAATAAAGAGAAGTGACAAAAACAAGGAGTATTTAAATGATAAAGTATTGGAGAACTTTCTATTTATGGAAAGTGGTTAACCCTAAAATAAGAAAATAGGTTAAGTAACCTAGAAATGGGTTAAGTGACCTAGAAATGAGTTAAGTGAACTAAAGGATAAAAGTATAAATAAGATAGCAATGGTCTCTTGCAAAACATCCTTTGTTTGGATTAATGGAGAGCTTCTTGTGAGAATATCTTTTGGAGTATTGATGGAGAGCTTCTTGTGAGAGCATTTTGGTGTGGATCTCTTGAGCATGATTGAAGATCTATTCTGAGAGAGAGAGTGTGAGAAGGATCTCATGGATTCATCAAAGTTTCAGAAAAATCGAAGATCTTGACGGAAAAAGTCTTGGAGCTTCAGAAACCCTAGCTTATGAGGTGTACGCAGGTTGTAATGTGCCAAGGCGCATACATATGCGGGCTATATGAGAACAGGGAATGTATAGTGGATATAATCATGAAGATTTGTGTTTGAGATGATGACTGGCTATTGAATATTGAAGCAGGTTCCAGATATGCATTTTATGAGCTCAGATCTGTCACTACGACACTGGTATGGTTACATTATTGTCTTGATGGATAGTATTGTTTGTTGTGTTGTGAATGCTTCGGTCATTCTTGACATGCTGTTGTGATGTGGTTCATGTTGGTTGATGGAGTGAGTAGTACTCTTATGATTTAGTTGTATATGATTTCTATGGTATGTTGATTTCTTATGCATGATTAAGTAGCATTCATATTGATTGGTTATGGAGCATGAGTAAGCTATTGGAGAGCTTGGATGTGTTGTGACTGGATGGTGGTCAGTTTGGACACTAAGAGATAGAAGAGAATGATGAATTAGTTGTAGAGGATATGAGTTGATCTTGAAGGATAAACCCTAACATCTCATAAGGTATACACATGTTGTTGTATACACTGGTTTCATACATGCGCAGGCTGTATTGAGCTAGGACGTGTACACACACAGGCTGCACTACCGATAGGTTGTGTATCTGTTGCAAATTGATATATGTTAAGGATTGTTGCCTCATATCAGTTGATGATGAGTGTTTAAGTTGAGTCTTTCATGATAGAGATGGTGCTCTTGTAGAGTTTTACTTTATTTAGTTGTTGTTGAAAACCCCCAAGGATTGTAGTCCGTAATAAAAAGAAAATTGTACATACATATTGTGTTCTTTGTGTTCCTTGTGATGATGACTGGTTGACGATATATTGTTGATATATGTTGCTGATATGTGTTCACATCTATCTGGTTATAAATGACAACAATGAGTAATGAGTAAAATGTTGAATGCTAACTAATGAGTTTTGTGTAAGAGGGAAGTTTTCGCAAAAAAAGAGCCCTTCTTGCATAGCGACCTCGTTGTACAACTATGATAGAGCATCCAAAAGGTGTCTAGATCGAAATGGATAGGCCAACAAAGGTGTTAATTCACCTCTAATGAACACCCAGATCAAATATCATTATATTAGGGACTCAAACCTTGTTTTTGTCAAGTTGTCATGATGTAATTAATGAGTCAAGTTTGAGTCCTTACTTTCAGTAGTTAGTTCTTATTTTTTTTTCCAGAATATCTTGTAACTATATCTTAACTTAGATAGGAATTTGAAATCAAATTCTGGAGGATAAAAGATGTATTATATATATATATATTGTGATCCTTCATGAACTCATGGTTGGCAAGGGAGTGAGAAAGTTTTATTGACTGCATATTGTAGATTTGCATGAGATTAATAAATTTTGAGACTAGAAGTACCTGGAACTTGACATCAGAGACACATGTGATTATTACTTTTTATCCTTTTTCTTTATTTGTGTAGGTGATCTCACTGTTGAATCAATTTATGTTCTATGTTTTCTTCTATATGTTAAGGTGAAATATGTGTGCATGAATTCATATGAACTTGATGCTCTGTTGCATATAATTTTAATCCATTTTCTGTTATAATCACCTTGGGACTCATCCTTGATAGATGCCCCGAGGGATTAGTGTCTTCTTTCTATTGTTTATACTACAATGAAATCTAATTGGTATAATGAACTTATTTTATCTTGACTCTTATAAGCTATTTTTCAAACCACTAGTGTCCAACAATTTGTTGATCTCTGACCTATGACTCCATTTCCAAATGGAATTTTCATCTGCTTTTCCACCAACTCTATAAAACTTATTTTTTTTTAAAGATATAGCGTTTGAGTTAAACCAAATAAATCCTTTCAGTGATTGATTTGAAAGAGAGTGAGCCCTCTCTGGGTTGGAAGGGCTAGCTTCCATCCTCAAGTTTATTTCTGGTTACCTCTGTGATTTGCTTCCTTAGCCAAGGAAATTTACGAAGTGATAACATATTGTATGGTTTTGTATAGACCATTTCATACATAAAAATACCAAGTGTACTAACATATGGAACATGGGATGTACCATCACTTTCACCTTAAGCTGTGACACTCTGATACCAAACTGTAATGCACCCTTTTCCTGACCAAGCAGATGCTACTTCGTAGAATAACAATCTCATACTTAATTATATATATATGACATGCATTTAAGAAAATGAAACACACTTAAACTCAGAGTAAGCATAAGAATTACTTCTATTATAAATAATCAATGGTTTTTACATTAATTTATATGCACAGTAGAATACATGATAATTATAAATACATAGACATGGAGAAACGTAATTAAAAACATCATCTGGTACTTCTCTTTGAAACAATGGTAATTCCACCAACCAGGTGCAGGCCTTCCACGAACCTCCCAACCTTAGACCACACTGCTCATCAAGCTCAGAAGTAGGTCACCCTCGAGTTGGGACTAAGCTCCACCCGAAGGCAAGGAATCCTAGGCTAGGCTGAGGTTACAGGGAAACACATAGTCACAAGGAAGGAATTATCTCCTAGGAACCACTCATATTCACTGCCCATAGACTCTCCTTCCCCACATGCCTGTTCCACCCCAGGAGTATACATATTCTCTATCACCTAGACAGTCCTTCGGTTGCTAACCTCCCTTGCCTTGGGTTTCAGCAACAGACTGGACCGGAAGTCTCTGAGCTCTGTGGAAGCTACAGGGTTCCTTCCAGGAGTCCTCTCCTTCCTCTGTACACTCTCTTACCTGGAGAGAGTTTCTCACAAGCCAAGCAACCTGTTCTTCCAACTTCAATCACCTCTCTCACCTGGAGAGAGTGTTGTACAAACTGGACAACAAGCCACACACAGTCCAACACTACATGGCCACAACAACCAATGGGGAAAATAGACACGGGCTTCCAATAGGCTCAGAAATGACACGATGGTCTCACGGTTATGGATTGGGGACAAAGATTCCTCACACAGGCTCGATCTGTTCAGATAAAGGATGTCTCGGCTTTCCAGAATTCAACACCGGCTATCCCCGAAATAAACCCAGACTTTTCCCACGGTTTCAGGATTGCACGAGCTCTCATGCAGAGGTTGGATCGGTTCATGCTCAGACAGCCGGGTAGAATGGAGGAGGAACCCTCATCACAGCTCATCTCAACCATTTTATTTTTATGCACTTGGGTTGACACTTGTCACCCATGAAACTGCATGCGTTCCATCAGCATGCATCCCCTTTGCACATGTTTTCCCTTTGGAATAATATTAAAATATTATTCCCCAAGGACTTAAGCCCCTAGGCTCCACACTTAGCCCCCTTTTCCCACCTTCCAGTCCCTAATCCCTTGCCCACTCTGTGGAAGCTTAGTCCCCCATCACTCGTTCATCGTTTCGGCTTGCACGCAATGGTGTTTATATTTTTATTAATGTTCTGCATGGATACATGTACAAAATCAGGCTCTTAGCCTTCAACACTTAGGCTCTCCGACCTAACAATCACATAAGCCCACTAGCTTATATAAACTCGTCTCACTAGCCTATAAAACACATTTACAATTCATTTCATAAACAGATTTACAATAGAGCTCGGCCTTGGGGACATTACAATCCCCCTCCCCTTATTTTTGCACTGTCCTCAGTGCAACTTCACACTACATATGCAATCTTTTCAAAATTTTCAAAAAGATGCGGGTACTCTGCCCACATAACATATTCATGCTCCCATGTTGCGTTCTCAAGACTGTACCAGGTCCACTGGACCTTTACAAGTTCTATGTCTAGATTCTGGAGTTGTTTTTTTTTCCTTTCCAATATGCACACATGATGCACTTGCAGGACACCTTCTGGCTCCACCTAAATCACATTCCAATCGATAAAATGATTAGCATCAGGTATATATTTCTTAAGCAGTGAAACATGAAACACATTATGTACAGTCATAGATGTAGGTAATGCAAGCATGTATGCAACTGGTCCAATCCTTTCCAGGATTTCAAAAGGCCCACAGTATCTTGCTGCCAACTTGGTGCAACTTCCTAGCTTCAGGGAACTCCTGTTAGTTTTCACTTTCAGGAAAACATGATCACCCACTTTGAATTCTTTGTGGGTTCTGTTCTTATCATCATAACTTTTCTACCTGTCCTGGGCAGCTTTCAAATTCTATTTAATTCTTATCATTTGGTCTTCCATCTCTTTGAGCAACTCTAGCCCAACTACTGCTATGTCAGTTGGATTATCCCAGCTCACTGGAGTGTTGCACTTTCTTCCATAAAGTGCTTCAAATGGGCTCATATTCAATGATGCATGATACCCATTATTGTAGGCGAATTCTACCAAATGTAGGTAGTCTTCCCATATTGCCAGTTTGTGCATCACATACATTGTCAACATGTCCTCTATTACTCTATTCACCCTCTCTGTCTATCCATCAGACTCGAGATGATACGTTGTACTAAAATTTAGATTTATTCTAAATCCTTTGAACAATCCTTTCCAGAAATTTGAGGTGAATTTCGGGTCCCTATCAGACACAATCGTCTTAGGAATTCCATGCTAGCATGCCACTTCTTTTAAGAAGATATCAACAACATCTGCTACCTTGTGAGTGGTTTTCAATGAAATAAAATGGGAAGCTTTTGTAAGCTTTTCCATCACCACCATGATCGAATCATGCTGCTTGCTCATTCTAGGCAATCCTGCAATAAAATCCATCATCACCACTTCCCACTTCCACTCAGGAATGGGTAAAGACTGCAGCAACCCTGCTGGGTGCCTATGCTCAGCCTTAACTTTCTGGCACTCCATACATCTGACAATGTATTCAACGATCTCTCTCTTCATACTCGACCAAAAATAATGGATCTTGACTGTTTCCACAGTCTTTGATATCCTGGATGTCCAACATAAGTTGCGTTATGCATTTATTTTAGAATCGCAAATATCAAATCCTAGACATTGGGTAAATACACTCTATTTTTGTACCGAAGTATTCCATCATCTCCCAAGGTGTAACTTTCCTCTTTCTGTGGTCTCTCACGCTGTTGTAGCTTTGCTACTAAGTCTCTGTACTGCAAATCTGCATTTGCAGCTTCCAAAATTCTATCTTTAATATCAGTTCTATACATGCTAATGGTTGTAGCATGAAATTCATGCACCTTTCTGCTGAGTGCATCGGCCACCTTATTTTCCTTCCCTTTTATATGCTTGATATCAAAGTCATATTCACATAGAAACTCCAACCACCTACTTTGTCTAGCGTTTAAAGTCGGCTGATCAAACAAATATTTCAGACCGTTGTGGTCTGTTCTCAATTGAAATCTTCTTCCCATGAGGTAATGTCTCCATTTCCTCAGAGCGTGGACGATTGTTTCCAGCTCCAAATCATGAGTGGCATAATTCTTTTCATGCTCTTTCAGTTTCCTGGACTCATAACAGATTAAAAATCCATCTTAGCTGAGAAATCCTCCCAACCCTTCATTGCACGCATCTGTGTACAACATGAAATCCATATTCGGATCTGCAATTCTCAGGATTAGAGCACTGGTTAACAACTTCTTCAATCACTGGAAACTCTCTTCACACTCTTCAGTCCACTGGAAATTTTTCTCCTTCCTTTTCAAGGAAGTGATAGGGTGAGCTATCTTTGTGAACCCTACAATAAACCTTCTATAATATCCCACCAAACCCATAAAGGATCTAACTTCTATCACCTTCCTTGGAACTGACCATTCTCGGATGGGCTCAACCTTCTCAAGATCCAGAACGATCCCTTCTTCTGAAATAATATGTCCCAAGTAATGGATCTGTCTTTGATAAAATGAGCATTTGCTCAATTTTTCATACAACTAGTGTTCTCTCAACACTTCCAGTACCATCCTCAGGTGTTGTTCATGCTCTTCCTCTGACTTGGAATACACCAAGATGTCATCCAGAAAGACTATGACAAACTTGTCTAAATAGTCCCTGAATACACCATTCATCAAGCACATAAAAACATCAAGTGCGTTTGACAGTCCAAATGGCACCACTGTGAACTCATAATGACCGTACCTTGTTCTAAAGGCAGTCTTGTTGATATCCTCATCCTTTATTCTTACCTGGTGATATCTTGATCTGAGATCTATCTTCGAATATATATATATATATATATATGACATGCATTTAAGCAAATGAAACACACTTAAACTTAGAGTAAGCATAAGAATTACTATTATTATAAATAATCAATGGTTTTTACATTAATTTATATGCACAACAGAATACATGATAATTATAAATACACAAACATGCAAAAACGTAATTAAAAACACCATCTGGTACTTATCTTTGAAATGGTGGTAATTCCACCAACCAGGTGCAGGCCTTCCACGAACCTCCTAGCCTTAGACCACACTTCTCATCAATCTCAGCAGTAGATCACCCCCGAGTTGGGACTAAGCTCCACCCCAAGGCAAGGAATCCTAGGCTAGGCTGAGGTTACAGGGAAACACATAGTCACAAGGAAGGAATTCTCTCCCAGGAACCACTCATACTCACTGCCCATAGACTTGCCTTCCCCACATGCCTGTTCCACCCTAGGAGTATACACCTTCTCTATCACCTAGATAGTCCTTCGGTTGCTAACCTCTCTTGCCTTGGGTTTCAGCAACAGACCGGAACGGAAGTCTCCAATCTCTATGGCAGCTATAGGGTTCCTTCCAGGAGTCCTCTCCTTCCTCTGCACACTCTCTTACCTGGAGAGAGTCGCTCATAGGACAAGCAACCTGTTCTTCCAACTTCAATCACCTCTCTCACCTGGAGAGATTGTTGTACAAACTGGCCAACAAGCCACACGTAGTCCAACACTACATGGCCACAACAGCCAATGAGGAAAACGAACACAGGATTTCAACAGGCTCAACAATGATAGGATGGTATCACGGTTATGGCTTGGGGACAAAGATTCCTCACACAGGCTTGATCTGTTCAGACAGAGGATGTATCATCTTTCTAGAAATCAACACCAGCTATCCCTGAAATCAACCTAGACTTTTCCCACGGTTTCAGAATTGCATGAGCTCTCATGCAGAGGTCAGATCGGTTCATGCTCAGACGATCGAGTAGAATGGAGGAGGAACCCTCATCACGACTCATCTCAGCCATTTTATTTGCATGCACCTGGGTTGACACTTGCCACCCATGAAATTGCATGCGTTCCATCAACATGCATCCCCTTTGCACATGTTTTCCCTTTGCCAAGAACTTAGGATAAAACATAATATTCACATGTCTTTTTGAATAATATTAAAATATTATTCCCCAAGGAATTAAGCCCCTAGGCTCCACACATAGCCCCCTTTTCCCACCTTCCAGCCCCTAATCCCTTGCCCAATCTGTGGAATCTTAGTCCCCCATCACTCATTCATCGTGTCGGCCTGCACACGGCAGTGTTTATATTTTTATTAATGTTCTACATGGATACATGTACAAAATTAGGCTCTTGGCCTTCAACACTTAGGCTCTCCGGCCTAACAATCACATAATCCCACTAGCTTATATAAACTCGGCTCACTAGCCTATAAAATACATTTACGATTCATTTCATAAATAGATTTACAATAGGGCTCAGCCTTGGGGACATTACATGGGACATGTCCTCTTCCTCTTCCTTTGTCTTGGGAAACTGATCTGTACATACCTTTACACCTATAGGAATAGAGACCCTGACTAGTTTACGTTCATGCATATTAAACCTTTACAAGATTGTCTAGATATATTTCCTCTAATTTAACTATTGTTTCATGTTTTACTGATCTTGTTTAATTTCCATGCCCAAAATGAAATTTGTAGCACCTAAATCTTTCATGTCAAACTTAGACGACAACTGATTTTTCACATCCTGGATAATCTCCCTGTCGTTTCCTACTAGCAACATATCATCCACATACAAGACCAAATAAATAAGATGATCACCAATTAATTTGAAATACACATAATGATTCGATTTTCTCCTTGTGAAGCCAAGTCCCAACATACAAGTATCAAAATTTTGATACCACACCCTTGGTGATTGTTTTAACCTATACATGGACATTTTCATCTTGCGTACCAAATCTTTCTTTCCCTTCACAACAAATCCTTTTGGTTGCTCCATGTAGATTTCTTCTTCCAAATCCCATGTAAGAATGTTGTCTTCACATCCATATAGTCTACCTCAAAATCAAATGCAATAACAACAGATAAAATAAATCTGATAGAAGTTAAATTGGCAGCAAGATAAAGCATTTCACCAAAGTTAATTCCCTCTACCTTGGAATAACTTTTTACTACTAATTGAGGCTTTTATTTCTCCAGTTTTCCTTCTATATTCATATTATTCTTAAACACCCATTCACTGCCAATGAGGTTTCATCTATTCGAAAACTCCACTAGATCCCAAGACTCATTCTTGTCTAAGGATGTTATCTCTTCAATCATGACCCTTTTCCATAGTTTTCCATCCTCTAAATCCACTTCCTCCCTAATAGTTCTAGGATCATCATCAGTAACAAGAAAACCAAAATTTGAATAGAAATCAGGTGGACTATACATTTTCAGTTTAATTCTCTCTCGAGATGATCTCCTCAATATTGGAGTGTTCACTAGGATCTTCTTCTTCTTACTCTTGTTATTTTGTAGATTTTGATCCATTAAACTTCAATTCAAACTCTATTTTCTCTAGGTATTCCTCCTTTGGTAGGAATTCCTATTTGAAAACATCTTCGATTTCTATATAATCCACATCTCAGCTATACACTACCTTTTTAGTTTCTAGGGTCCAAAGATTATAACCTTTTAGACCATCTTTATACCCTATAAAGATACAATTTTCATCATTTTTTATCTAGCTTACTTATTTTTCCTTTGGAATGTGAACATAAACATCACAACTATTGTGGAAAATTTTCCCCTGAATATAGGTGAAACCCCTCTTGGATCAAGACCCCTTTGATCCAAAATAGAGAGAAAAAAATGGTTTCTACTTTCCCCTTAGATCTACTGTCTATGTCAACAATTAGAATGAGAAGAGAAGGATACATGAATCACCTTTTCTATGTCAATTTTCCTCACTTCTCTATCCATTGATCTTGAAGTCCAAGATCCAAGAGAAGTCTTGTAAAGAACACGACAATACCTTCTTCTTATACACTATATTTTCAAGTTGAATAGATCTATCTATGATGAATTACACAACAATAGACATGCATATAGTGAACCCATAGGAATGAAGGGAATAAGCCAAGTTATATATTAATGGAAATAAATCAATAGTGAAGAACTTACAATCTCAATATTGATATTCCAACAACTCCTCCAAGCTCTCCTTTCCATCTCCTTGAATCTCACAAAATCATCTGTATGATTATCAAAGTTCTCTCTCTTATATCAAGAATGGCCTCCATTATATAGGATTTGAGGAATCACAACCATATGATAGTTTTGAGGAGGGGATGTGGTCAAATGAGGATTTGGCTGAAAAATAATATTGACCTTTCCTTGAATAGAAGGTATCTCGAACCAATCCCTTAATGTTAAGAACCAAATATCAATATAGCATAGAAAAACCTCAGAATAAGTACTCAACGCCTTGAAAAAGAGATAAATTCAAATAATAAGCCTCTTCGAGGGGGAAACCTCCTTATGCCCACATAAATGTACAATTAAAAGATGATTCAAAATTAAAATGTCTCCTTGGTATATATAGGAGACTAGGAGGTATAATTACAACTAATGGCCTAAAGCCGACATAAATAAAATAACATTACTAATATAATATGCCCCAATTAAGGGGTAATGGGCCACTATTTAGGGCTTAACATGCCCCTCCCCTTGAGACAAGTGTTGTCTACAACGCTTGAGTAACTTTGGATGCTTCTGTATAAAATACTCATCTTCCCAGGTGGAATCTTCAGCCGGTAGTTTCCTCCATTTAATGAGATACTCTTAAATGGATCTATTCCTAAGCTGGTGAATTCTTGTGTCAATGATGGCTTCAAGCTCTAATATGATTTTTCCTTCCTCGTCAAGTTCTGGAAATATAGTTTGAACTGGGATCTTGTCCCCTATAACCTTATTTAAGCATGAAACATGGAAAATTGGGTGTACTCATGAAGATGCAGGAAACTCTAATTTGTATGCAATAGTACCAATCTTTTGCAACACCTTATAAGGGCCATAGTACTTTGGTGATAATTTATTATCCTTATTGGCTTGCTTGAGGGACATCTATTTGTATGGTTGTAGTCTTAAAAACACCCAATCCCCTACTTCAAAACTTGTTTTACTATGATCTTGATCTACTTGTTGTTTCATACGATTATGTACCATGGTCATGTTGTCCTTTAATATTTGGAGAAAATGTTGTTGATGCTCGATGTGATCTTCCACTGCTTGAACCTTAGATGTTTCCTTTAGAGAAGAAGTGATGGAATGAGGGTGGCATCCATAGAGTGCCATAAATGGTGTCATTTTTGTTGCGGTATGAAAGGAAGTGTTATACCACCATTCTGCCAAGGGTAACCATTTGAACCATTATGTTTGTTTATCAGAGACAAAGCAACGAAGGTAGACTTCCCGACTTTTTTTCACTATCTCGGTTTGTCCATCAGATTGAGGATGATAGGATGAGCTATGAGCCAATTGAGTACTCAAACAAGAAAATTATTCTATCCAAAAATGTCCAGTACAGATGGGATCTTTGTCACTTACAATAATCTTTAGGCTTCCATGTAGCTTTTGAACTATCTCCATGAATGCAGTGGCAACTATACTAACTTTGAAGGGATGCGAGAGTGCACAAAAGTGTGCGTACTTGGTCAGTCTATCAAAAATCACCATGATGACACTCTTTCCTTCAGACTTTGGTAACCCTGTGATGAAATCCATGGAAACCTCCTCTCAGCACTGACTTGGGATGGCTAATGGTTGTAAACGACCTGGGGTCTTAATTGTTTCCACCTTATTTTGTTGGCAAACCAAACATTCTGCCGCAAACCTTTGAACATCATTTTTAAGGCCATCCCAAAAAAATTCCTTCTTGACCCTATGGTAGGTTTTTAAAAATCTAGAGTGCCCTCCTACTGGAGAGGTGTGTAATTCCAATAGTACCTTTTGCTTGAGTTTGTATTTATTACATAAATATAAGCAATCTTTGTACCATAGTGAATCGTTTTTCCATGTAAATGTATCTGATGTACTGGAATCCTGCTGAAGCCTTTGAATGAGAGTCCAAACTTTTTTGTCATTCATCCATTGCTTCTATTATACAATTAGGTTGGATGATCAAGATAGCAAAAAGAAAGGCCTCAACATATTCATCCTTCCTTGAGAGTGCATCTACCACAACATTTTGCTTCCCTTTTTTATAAACTATTTCAAAATCATAACCCAATATATTGGTTACCCATTTTTGTTATTCTTCTGAAGATAGTCTTTGTTCCAAGAAGTATTTAAGACTATCATGATCCGTTTTGACCTTGAAGTGCCTACCTATTATGTAAGGATGTCATTTCTTCAATGCATGTAGTATTTCCATCATTTCATTCTCATAAATGGGTTTGTGTAAGTCCTTTCCCTTGAGTGGTCGACTTTCAAAAGCCAAGGGCCTTCCTTCTTGCATTAGGATAGCACCAATTCCATTTCCCGAGGCATCACATTCCAAAATAAAGGTTTTTGTGATGTTTGGAGTGGTCAAGACAAGAGCTTTGCACATCACCTCTTTAAGTTGTTCAAAAACTTTAGTTGCCTCTGGAGTCCATGAAAATGCATACTTCTTATTTAGTTTTGTTAAAGGTGTTTCTATTCTTCCATAGTGTTGCACAAACTTGCGGTAGTAACCTGTCAAACCCAAAAATCCTCTAAGATTCTTTAATGTTTTGGGAATCGTCTAGCCCATCATGATATATAATATGACCCAAATAATCTACCTCCTTCACTCCAAAGAAACATTTGGATGGTTTGGCATACATTTGTTGCTCCTTTAGTAGTTGTAGCACCTTCTCAACATGTTGCACATGATCCTCCCAATACTTGCTATAGATTAGTATATCATCAAAAAATACTAACACAAATTTCCGAAGGAAGGGCTTGAAAATGGAATTCATCAACCCTTGGAATGTGGAAGGTGCATTTGTAAGGCCAAAAGTCATGACCAAAAATTCATAATTTCCTTCATGAGTTTGGAATGTTGTTTTGGGGATATCTTCTTCCTTCATTCTAATATCATGATACCCTGAACGAAGATCCAACTTTGTGAAATAGATTGCTCCATGTAGTTCATCTAACAATTCATCAATGACAGGAATAGGAAACTTATCTTTAGTATTGATCTTGTTGAGCTCTCTATAATCTAGACCCATATGCCATGAGCCATCTTTCTTGAATACCATTACCACCACTGCAGAGTAAGAACTTTGGCTAGGTCTAATAATGCCAGCCTCTAACATTTCTTCAACCATGCGCTCAATTTCAGTCTTCTGGGCATAAGGGTATCGATATGGCCTGATGCTAGGAGGAACCTAATGTTAAGAGGAACACTCCTAGGAATTAGGTGAATATCATGATCATGATTTCGAGTGGGTGGAAGAACTTTGGGAATATCTTCAAATACTTTGGAATGCTTATCAATGATCCCTTCGAGATATAGAGGAATCGATGGCTTAGATGTTTGAACATATAGTGAGCATAGTTGTATAATAACACCTTGATGCCCCTTTTTCAATAATTTTGTCATGCCATTAGAGCTTATCACCTTACCGGGTTTCCCTGTGATACCTCTTAACTCAATTTCTTTTCCTTCCAATGAAAATTTCATGAAAAGTTCTTGAAAATTAAAA
>ML785507.1:1197446-1207528 GCA_009831015.1 Picea engelmannii | reverse complement strand
GAGCTTATCACCTTACCGGGTTTCCCTGTGATACCTCTTAACTCAATTTCTTTTCCTTCCAATGAAAATTTCATGAAAAGTTCTTGAAAATTAAAAGCCATTGTTCCTAATGATTGTAACCATTGGATTCATAGTACAACATCAACACCACCCATGGGTATATCAATAATTGGACTATCCATTACATATTCCCCCATAGTAAGATTGATCTTATTGCACTTTCCTGAGCAATTGACAGTTTCTCCATCTGCAATCATTACATGAAACTCTGGTGCTGGATATACAAAGCAATTGAGATCTTTGGCTAATTTATAGTGAATGAAATTATGAGTACTGCCATAATCAATTAGGACTATTACCTTTTTATTTTTGATATATCCTTCGATCTTGAGGGTTTGAGGAGTGCTAATTTCAGCCAATGCATTACACGATATCGTGGGAGTCAACTCTTTAGATGAAATTGATTCTACGTTTTCATCTTGAGATGGTTCTTGTTCATGTTATTGTTCTTATTCCTCTTCACAATCTATGTAGAATAATTTATTCTCACCACACTTATGTCCCTTAGTGTACTTGTTGTCACAATTAAAGCATAAACCCTTTGATTTTCATTCCTCCAATTGTTGAGGTATCAACCTTGCAGGTTGAGGTGTTTTAGAAGAAGGAGCATTATTCTCTCTATAGATGTTAATATTGGTCCTTCTAGTAGCCATAGCCATATTTTTACTTTCAACATTTCTTGCCACCCTAAATGCATTCTCCAATGATTTGGGTTCCCAAAGGCGAACCTCATGTTGAATGTTATCTCTTAAATTTCCTATGAATACATCAATGAAGTGCTCATCTGGAATATCTGTTACCTTTATATTAAATCTTTGGAAGTTCTCAATGTGCTCTGTAATTGAACCCTTTTTCTTGAGATTTATCAATTAGCTAAAGAAGGTATTGCTCCTTTTATCCTCATAGTGTGCTATCATTTCTTCCATGAAAATTTTCCAAGTGACGAGTGATTTGTGAGAACACAACCATCTATACCATACAAATTGATTGGGTTCTAAATACAAAGAAGCAATTCGTACCTTTTGTGTATGTGACACATTATGTAGATCAAAGAATTGCTCCATCTGAGGTATCCATGTGATAGCGTCCTTGCCATCAAACTTCCTCATATCGATCTTAGGAAAGTGATTGTTCTTCAACCCAAAGTTATATTTTCTCCATTATTGATTCACCTTCCTTGTGTCCTCATCATGAATTTCATGGGATACATTTGTACTTTCATGTGTCCTCTCTATTACGAAAATTTTCAATCCTTCCATGAAACCATCCATCTTTGCCTCCAACGTAGCTTCCATCTCTTGTAGTTCATCTTTTGTTACAATCTTATTTTGTAAAATTTTTATGTCCCTATGCATTTCTTCACCTTCATAAAGAGTCCAAGTAGGATTGTCTGGAGGCTTATTTCGTGTAGAATTTCCCTTTTTGGCTGGCATGTTGGCCAAGTATCACTTTTGAACCTTGATTTTGAGGTGGTTTTGCTCGACAATCTTTCTTCTACTATATATCAAAAGTTTTGGCCCTTCTGGGTATGAAACTTTATTTTTTGTAGTTATCTAATATTTCTTTTCTACAATTCCACTGGTTTGATCGAATTTGGATGTGCCAAGTGGAATTTACGGTAGCTTCCCAACAACTTGCAGATTTTTGGCCTTTTCAGGAGATCTCACTTCTATAGCGTGCCTCACACAAAATAATTGATATAAAATTTTGAAACATGTACCAGAAATACTAAATACTGTCCACTATCCAATGAAACCAGTATCACTCATTTTGGATACTCTAGTAATAAGTTATGATTGTTTTACCTAGAACACCTTCTTGAGACTAGTCAATAGGACTAGTCAGATACCCTATCTTCCACAGGGTGTATCTACAAATGTAAGATGAACCAGAAGATAAAATTTTTACCACAGATACCGTACTAAATTCTATGAACATCCTCTAGATTTCAGGGTCTGAAATGTTACAGAAAACATTTTATAGTGAAAATTATGCAATGGATCAATTCAGGAAGATTCCAGAACCCTATATTGCAAAGGTTATATCTCCGAAATTTTAAAGCCTCCGGATCTGAAATTGTAACCCAACGTACCTTGATCAGTCTAATAAATACCCTCCAATATGTTCCTTCTAAAACGCTGTAGAAAAAGAGTTATAGTGAAAATTCCAAGGTGTCTCAGATGTAGCAGTGAAACCCCAAGACCTTGAGCTCTGATACCATATGTTAAGAACCAAATATCAATATAGCATAGGAAAACCTCATAATAAGTACTCAACACCTTGAAAAAGACACAAATTCAGATAATAAGCTTCTTCGAGGGGGAAACCTCCTTATGCCCACATAAATGTACAATTACAAGATGATTCAAAATGAAAATGTCTCCTTGGTATATATAGAAGACTAGGAGGTATAATTACAACTAATGGCCTAAAGCCGACATAAATAAAATAACATTACTAATATAATATGCCCCAATTAAGGGGTAATGAGCCACTATTTAGGGATTAACACTTAACATACTCAAATCTCCTGAAAAACAACCTCACAAATCAAGGCATGATGGTTGTTGCTACTTCATCTCCCCCCCTCATAATTGAGCACATGGTGAGACTATCTGATCCAGATTTATGTGCAGAATGAAATGAACAATAGATTGAATACAATAACATAGAGATACAGAGAAAAAAAACAGATATCCAATGAACAATAACTTCTATTGAATAAATAAAATAGGTTGAAACTGTAAAACTAGAGAACTGAAAACAACTTGCTCGAATGGTGGTAGCTATCTCTGAGAAGAGATGTGGCTACTGCGTGCATCGATATGAGAAGAATGATTACAATGAGGCTCTAGATTCCTTTTTAACATTACTTATGAATCCCAAAACCTTAAACATCCAAAAATCTAACCCTAGGAGATGAAATGCCAAAAGTTATGTGCGCCCCGATGGGTAAGTTGGTACCTCAACTTCCTGGGGTCGTAAAGTTTTCACACGACCTCCTTTCTAGGTGTGTCATAGCCTATTGGAAAGGTATTTTTTAGAACTGCACATTATTCCATCAAAATATGTCTCCGTCTACAGTTTGACTGTGGCAAGCCAAAAGGAAACACCGTTTAGGGCCCCAAAACGACCCTAGAAGTAGAGAAATATGTACTCACATGAAAAATTCCAAAATAAGCTAGTTGGATTAGGTGGGTGGTCACCAATATCCACCTAGATGTTTTGTAGGGATTTAGACAGACCCTTAAGTGTAGAACCCACAATTACAAAGACTTACAAAAGAACATGTTAAACTAAAAATTGTCAAGAGGATCTAGTTGGAATAGGTAGGTGGCCACCAATATCCACCTGGATCAATCCTCTCCCCTTACGAAGTAATGGTATCCATTGCATTGAGTGCCTCCATTAGGTGAGGAAATTTATATTGAATTTGTCTTCGGATGAGCCACTTTCCTTGGTGTAGGAGCTACCCTACCTTCATAACACGATAAAGTTGGATCCTCTGCTGGCAAGTGCCCTTGACATGTGTGTCCTTATATGATCAGTGGATACTTGTTCCATGCAGTCAGGGTTGATCTCTGTTATTTTCAACTGTTCTGCGATCTCCGATTTGTCCAATAATGGTTGAAAATATGGTCGGAGGAGGTCCACATTGAACATTGGGTACAAGCCAAGGAAGGGGGGCGTGTTGAGCTCAAAATCATTATCACCCACATCCTTGGTGATAGTGTAAGGCCCATAGAAAAGTGGACAAAGCTTCTGATGGGGCCATGTAAGTCGTTCTTTCTACAAATGTAACTAGACCTTGTCTCCTACCTAAAACTTGTGCGGTACCCAATGATGATCATGACGCTTCTTGTACTTAGCCTTGGCTTTCTATAAAATCTCATTGACCTGTTGGTGGATGTGGTGAATACACTCAATGAATCTATTGGATTTTTGGGCCTTGGAATTAACATGGGAAGAATCTATCTGTGTGGTTGCAATATGTAGTGCAACATCAATGGGGCCCAAGGGTTGGAATCCCAACCCCACCTGAAAGGGGCTATGGCCGGTGGAGGTATGGAGGATCCTGTTGTATTTTTTATGACATAGGGAATACTCTCATCCCATGTACACATATGCTTAGATTTATACATGCACATGATGTGGACAATCTTCTGATCGACGACCTATGTTTGGCCATCAGTTTGAGGGTGGAAGGCAGTGGATTTAGTGAGCTTGTTTTCCAACAATGACTAGAGACTCGACCAAAATGTGTTGATGAACCTTCTATCCTGATCAGAGATGATGTTCTGTGGTATCCCAAAATGGACCCACACTCGTTCAAAGAAGAGCTTGGCAGTATCTGCCACTATGATACTCTTCTTGTAGGCTGTGAGAATTTCCATCTTCTAAAATTGATCAACCACCACAAATACACAATCATTACCTTTCTTGGTCAACGAAAGACCAGACATGTAATCCATCGACATGGATTCCCAAGGCCTCCCGGGAGTAGGAAGAGGGGTGTATAATCCTTTCTTATTGATGAAAATCTTTGAAATGGCACAAGAAGTGAAAGATCTGATATACTTGTTGATGTCATGTCGAAGTTTTGGCCAATAAAAATGTTTCTATAGAATGGCCACAATTTTCTCCACACCAAAATGTCCTGCCATCCGATTGTAGTGAGCCTCCCAAATCCACTTTGCACACTAGCTCGTAGGAACATAGAGATGGCCTATATGGAACAACAATCCATCCTGAATGTGAAAATCGGTGACATCCACGCCTGTACTGAAGAGCTAATAGGTGGTGAAGAAGTTGTGATCTTGTTGATAAATTTGGGGACACTCATATGCCTCATGCCCTATTAAGCCCTAATATTGGCTCATTACCCCTTAATTGAGGCATATTAAATTAGTAATGTTATTTTAGTTATGTCAGATTTAGGCCATTAGTTGTATTTATACCTTGTAGTCTCCTATATATACCAAGGAGACATTTTCATTTTGAATCATTTTGTACTTGAACATTTAAGTGGGGTAAAAGATGGTTGCCCCCTCGAAGAGGCTTATTATCTGAAATTATCTCTTTTTCAAGGCATTGAGTACTTTTTCTGATGTTTTTCTATGCTATATTGATATTTGGTTCTTAACATATGGTATCAGAGCTCAAGGTCTTGGGGTTTCGCTGCTACATCTGAGACACCTTGGCATTTTCTCTATAACATTTTTTATACAATGTTTTAGAAGTAATGAATTGGAGGATATTTATTATATGGATCAAGGCATGTTGGGTTCAAATTTCTGCTCCTGAGGCCTTATACTTTCAGAGATACATCATGTACAAAATATCTTTTTGGAATCATCCTGAACTGAGTCATTGCGGAATTTTCGCTATAAACAATTTTCTGTAACATTTCAGAACCTAAACTCTTGAGGCTATTCACAGAAATTAGTAAGGTATCTGTGGTAAAAATTTCATCTTCAGGTTCATCTTAAATTTATAGATACACCCTGTGTAAGATAGGGTATCTGACTAGTCTCAAGAAGGTGTTCCAGGTAAAACAATCATAACTTCTTTCTAGAGTATCCAAATTGAGTGGGACTAGTTTCATTGGATCATGGACAGTCTATAGTATTTATGGTACAGGTTTCAGAATTTTATATCAATTATTTTGTGTGGGGCACGCTATACAAGTGAGATCTCCTGGAAAGGCCAAAAATTGACAAGTTGTGGGGAAGTTACCATAAATTCCACTTGGCACATCCAATTTTGATCAGATCTATGGCATTGCAGAGAAGAAATATAATAGAACTACATAAAAGAAAGTTTCATACCCAGAAGTTCTGAAACTTGGGAGATACAATAAAATAAATATTGTCTAGCAGAACCACCTCAAAATCAAGGTTCAAAAGTGATACTTGGCCAACATGCCACCCAAAAAGGGAACTTCTACACCAAATAAGCCTCCAAACAATCCTACTTGGACTCTTGATGAAGGTGAAAAAATGCATAGGGACATAAATGATTTACAAAAGAAGATAGTAACAAAATATGAACTACAAGGGATGATTTACAAAAGAAGATAGTAACAAAAGATGAACTACTGGATGACCATGTTGAGTGATAACTGCACCTACAACATAGTTGAATGCATCAATCTCAATATCGAATGGTTGTTGCAGATTGGGTAAGGAGATTACTGGAGCTAAGCACAAGTGATGCTTCATATCATCAAATGATCGTTTGTGTGCCTTCCCCCATGCAAACATTTACCTTCCACCTCCCTTGGTCACTTGGTTGAGGGCCCATGCAATATTGAAGAATCCCAACATGAACCATCATTAGAAGTTGGAAAGTCCCAAGAAGCTCTGAAGCTCAGTTAGTGTGGTAGGGGATGGCCAATAACATATGACTTGGATCTTAGTTGGATCGACATGTACCCCATACTCATAAAAAATGTAGCCCAAGTATTGGACCTTGTTCATGCCAAAGGATCATTTTTCCATGTTGGCATATAGCTTGTGCTGCCGCATAGTGCTCATAACCTGCTAAATATGTTGCATGTGTTCCTCCCAAGTTCTTCTGAAGATGAGGATCTCATCCAAATATACCACCACCAAAGAGTTAGTGAAGGGTCTCAATGCATCATCCATTAGCCTCATGAAAGTGGTTGGTGCATTTGTTAAGCCAAAGGGCATGACCATCCATTCAAGGTGACCTTCTTTAGATTTGAAAGTTGTCTTCCATACATCAGTCGATTCAATGGAAACCTGGTGGTATCTATAATTTAGATCAATCTTGTTGAAGAATGTTTCCCCCTTGAGTTGGCCAAGAAGGTCATCAATTCGGGGAATTGGGTATCGGTTCTTGACTATGATTTTTTTTAATGCTATGTAATCAATGTAGAGTCGCTAGGTCCCATATTTCTTCTGCACTAACACAATCACACTTCCTCAAGGGGAGGATTTGGGTATGGTGTGCCCCTTTTGAATAAAATCTTGGATCCGACGCTTGATTTTTTCATTTTCCATCAATGATTGACGATAGACTAGTCCATTAGGAATAGGTGCTTCGGCGGTTAGAACAATTGGATGCTTGAATTGGAAGTGTGTCGATACCCCAGTTGGTGAGGAGAAGATGTCTTCGTACTCTTACACGATCTCTTCCACTTTCTTCTACTGCAAAGAGAGGCCTTGTGTATAGGCCACGAATGTGGTAGATACCTTCTACTTACTGTGAGCATGGATCACAAATAAGATGAACTTCCTGGTCTGTGAAATGACCTTACTGCATTACTTAGCAGAGATTAAATAAATAGCGGTAGGTAGTGTTACCTCTAGTATCCTGTACAATTTTCTACCCAAAGTAATAATAACACTATGGGGTATAGACTCATACACAACATGTCGCTTCCACAAATATGGTTGTCCTAAAAGAACATCACAAACTTCAAGGGGATAAATATCACACAATACCTCATCTTTGAAGGGCTTGATGTTGTAGGGCAGACGCCACTATTGGATAACACGAATATCTCTTCCTTGGTGAAGCCACCAGATGGTGTAGGGTTGTGCGTGTGGTGTCATCGACAGGTCCAACCAATTGATGACCTCTGTTGAGATTAGTTTCTTCTGACTACCACTATCGAGAATGAAATGAAGCAGAGCCCCCTTTACCTACATCTATGAGTGAAATAGGTGTTGCTCTTCCTCTAGTTCTCTTAGATAGAATTTGGTGGTAGCGACAGTGGCACTGGGTTTGGCATCGATAATTAGCTTCCCTCCTTCTAGATTTGATTCAGAGTTAGAATCTGCCTCTGACTCGAAACCTTTCATCTCCACCACTAGTGACTGCTTGGAGTGACATTTTTCGGTGTTGTGCCAAGGGATTTTATGGTATTCACACCACTTTCCCGTGTCCTTCTTCGACTTCTCATTACCCTTCTTGTGTTGTGACTTGGACTGGTTTTCCTGAGAGTGGCCATAGTTTTCCTATCCCTGATTTTTTGGGTTGGGGCCACATTTTCCCTGCTTCAGATGCGAGGAGTTTGCAAATCCAAAATCTCACCTCTTGAAAACATATCTATAAGTCACACATAATGATGCGATGTCTAGAAAATCCATTTCTATTTGAATCTGTCTATCCAGAAATCCATGGTATTTCAGAACCAGATGTCATTTAGAGTATTTGATACCCAATTTGGTGTGTAGGGTATGGAAAATATTGGTGAAATATGGTACTATTTGGTCCCTTTCCTTACGCAATGTGGTCCATCTTGTGTACTGGTCCTTGTAGCTTCCAATAAGGTAGTATTGTTCTTTAATGGCATCCCTGAAGGAATAACATGTGGGGGTGACCGCAAATATTTCATATTCCTCTATGGACATTTTATTAAAGTAAGTATCCCACTATTCCTTAACATGGGGGACAACCTTGAGGAGTGTAAAAGTAATCTTTTCCCAATCAGAAAAATTGTGTATCGAAAAGTACCCTTCGAGCAGATTCATCCATTTATCTATAACATATGCATGTATCAGTCCTCTAAATAATGGAATATCAAAATTTACTTGCACCTTGAATGGGGTTGCATGGCCACTTCTTGAAGATGTGTCTCTTGTGGGAAGCCACCAAAGCATCTGTGAAAAGTTGTCCATCATTTCATTCCTTTTTCATGCAAGGAATTCCTTGAGAAACATTTTAAAAGGATATCCTGCTCCATAATCTTTCTTATTGTCCCCCATGGGTTTTTTTCGGGCTCAGTGAAGCTGATATTACAAAGGCTTGCCTGGTTCAAGTCCCAACTTCTTGTACTCAAATCTTGCCGGGGACATGCACGAAGAAAAATAAATGAAGATCATACTGCTCTGATACCACTGATCTGGATTTATGAGAGGAATGAAATGAATAACATAATGAAAAAAATAACATAGAGATATAGATAACAACAATAGATATCCAATGTACAATAACTTCTATTGAATAAATACAATAGGTTGAAATTGTAAAACTACAAAACTGAAAACAACTTGCTCAAATGGTGGTAGCTATCTCTAAAAAGAGATGTGGATGATACACACATATGTCTAATCAGGATGATTACAATGAGGTTCTAGAGGCCCTTTTAACGTTACTCATGAATTCCAAAACCCTAGACATCCAAAAACCTAACCCTAGGAGATGAAACATCAAATGTTATGTGGGCCTCGATGGGTAAGTTGGTACATCAACTTCTCGGGGTCATAAATTTTTCATACAAACTTCATTTTAGGTGCATGATAGCCTGCTAGAAAGGTATTTTCATGAAATATACAGTATTCCATAAAAAAATGACTCTATCTATATTTTGATTGTGGAAAGACAAAAAATCGTTGTTTAGGGCCCCAAAATGGACCTGTAAATACAGAAAGATGTACTAGCATGAAAACTTCCAAAATAATCAAGTTGGGTTAGGTGAGAAGCCACCAATATCCACCTGGAGGTTGTGTAGGGATTCAAACAGTCCCGAAAGTGTAGAACCCACAATTACAAATAATTACAAAATAACGTGTTGAACTAAAAAATGTCAAGAGGAGCCAGTTGGAATAGGTGGGTGGCCACCAATATCCACCTGGATCATTATCACTCCCCTATAATTGAACAAGGAGAAATTATCTAGGTTTATCCCTCCTTGTATATGGGTAGGGGAGCAATGAAGATCAAACAAGGACAAAATCTCAAGGAAAAAGGTATTGTTTCGACCTCTAACTAATAGGTTTCTTCTTCAACATTTCTAGGGATTATGACATACACTTTCTCATGGTGATGAAGTTGTGACACTCAAGTGTGAAACTTGGTAAAGTGTAAAACTTAGGTGTATAGCAGATTTGACACTTAAGTGCGACATTTGGTAATGTGATAGTTAGGTTTCTAATAGATGCCCCCTAAAGTGTGAAGTCATAAGAAAAGTTGATGGCTAAGACAGTTTAAAAAAAATATGTATGTGAGGGTGCTAGCATAGGAGAGTCAGGTTGAAGTTGCAAAAAAACATT
>ML785507.1:1159960-1179398 GCA_009831015.1 Picea engelmannii | reverse complement strand
GAAAGTGGGGCCAAGTGACCTAGAAGATGTTTTTAAGGAAGCTACTTGGAGAGTATAAATAAGAGGCAAAGCTCTCTCATTTTAATCACACTTGAGAATATTGAATATCTATATGTTTCTGAGGTAACCAAGGATATCTAAGCCTAAATTCTAAGGAAAGGTGAAGAAAAGAACTCTGAAATGCAAGGAAGGATAAATTCTTTTGATGGTGCTTTCTAAGGTATGTTATTTACAGGTCATCTCACCATTTTCGCTATAACATTTTTTCTATAATGATTCAGACCGTGAAATTTCTATGCCATTGAGAAAACATACCCAAGTATATTTGGCAAAAAATTCATCCACTGGGTCGTTGTATTTTGAGAGTTACACTCTGTGGAAAATAGGGTTTGTGGGTAGTCCTGAAACTAGTCAAAAACAAGTGTTTTGGGTAAAAAGGTCATAACGTCTTCATAACAGATCCAAATTCAGTGAGACCAAATGTGTTGGTTAGGGTACAATATTTAGTATGTTTTTTAACAATTTTATATAAATTCAATGAATATTTTGTGTGGGCCACGCTCTACAAGGTCGCTCTCTAGAATAAGCCAGAATTCAACAAGGTATGCCATTGCTTATATAACGCCTTTTCTGAGAGGTTACAAGTAGTTCCACCTGAAGGAATTGCATAAAACACATTGAATAAAATTGTGTATCAGTTTCATATCTTTATTCATTGTAAGTACAAAGTTATGATTATTTCAAGTTGGGGTTGTTGACTAATCCAAAACTAGTCATGGTTGAGACAAGCAGTTGATGAGTTGGCACATACATGATGTGTATATTTGATGATGTTGGTACATATTGATGAGTCATTTTTTATGATCATTTGACACATGATTGGTATATACTTGGTACATGGTTGGATGCACTTGTTTTATGGTACAGGTTGATTACAGGTTGTTTGTCACATGTTGGTGCATGGTTGATGAACTTGTTTATGTTGAAAAATTGATATATGTTGAGGACTGTTGCCTCATATTAGTTGGTGCTGAGAATCTAAGCTGAGTCTTGCATATAGATCTGGTGCTCTTGTAGAGTTGTACTCTATTCAGTTGTTGCTGAAAAACGCTCGGATTGAAGTCCATAATAAAAACAAAAATTGTACATACATCTTGTGTTCTTTGTGTTCCTTGTGGAGATGATTTTTTGATGATTTGTTGTTGATGATATGTTTCTGATATGTATTCACATCTAAATGATTGTAAATGACAACAATGAGTAATGAGAAAATGTTGAATGTTAACTAAGGAGTTTTTGTGTAAGAGGGAAGTTTTGGGAAAAAGATCCCCACACTCATTCACCCCCCCCTCTAAGTGTGGTAGGTGTGTACAACATAAGTTTTCTACAACCATTGCCCATTTTGGAATGGAAGTGGGAAGTAGTTGTAGTTTATTTTATTAGTAAGCTACCCAGAACAATGAAGAAGAATGATTCCATCATGGTGGTAGTGGATAAATTGACTAAAGTAGCACATTTTATTCTAGTAAAGACTACAAACAAGGAAACAAATATTGCATAGATATACATGAAAGAAGTTGCTAGGCTACATATGGAGTTCCTAAATCGTTAGTTTCGGACATAGATACAAAGTTTACTTCTAATTTTTGGAAAGGTTTGTTCAAGGGATTTGGAACAAATTTAATTCTTAGTACCGCATATCATCCAGAGTCAGATGGGAAAACATAAAGGACTAATAGGATAATTGAGGACTTGATTAGAATGTATGTGATGGATCAGCCATCAAAGTGGGAAGATTATATTCATTTAATTGAATTTTCCTACAATAACGGGTATTAGGAGTCATTGAAAATGAGTCCATTTGAAGCATTGTATGGCAGAAAATGTAACACACCCATGAGTTGGGATAATCCAGTAGATAGAGTAGTTGTTGGGATATAATTGTTACAAGAAATGGAATATCATATGGAAAAGATAAAGCAGAATTTGAAGGAAGCCTAGGATAGGAAGAAAATTTATGCAGACAAGAACAAAGTTTTTCAGAGATTTTAAAGTGCGAGAACATGTGTTCTTAAAAGTAAAGGAAAAGATAAGTTTGATAAAATTAGGAAGTTTCCCGAAGTTGGAAGCAAGATATTGTGGGCCTTTTGAAATATTAGAAAAGATAAGGCCAGTTACATACATGTTATCTTTTCCTGCATCCATGAGAGTGCATAATGTATTTTATGTGTCATTTTTAAAGAAATATGTGCCTGATCCTAACCACATAATTGATTGGAATGTGATCCAGGTGGAGCAGGAAGGGGATTTCTGGGTGTAACCAGTACGCATCTTGGACTGGAAATTCAAGATGCTCAAGGAAAAATCCATAGGGTTGGTAAAAGTTCAATGGAACTATTACGTTCCTGAAGAGGCTACATGGGAGCATGAAGAAAACATGCAATCATAATACTAGCCAAAGTTAAACAGTTTTGAAGAACATATAATGCACAACTCCATTTTGAGCAGCTAAAGTTCTCGAACAACATCTCAGAGTACTAGCCAACTACATTAGGAAACTTGATAAAAGAATGGCTCATTCCTTGGGTTAGCCTTGATAAAGGAATAGTGCCTCCCTTGGGTTAACTCTGATAAATCAATGGTGCATTCTTTGGGTCAGCGAGTTGAGAGGAACATGAGATTATGGTTGGAGTTGTTAAATTACAAAATTTTATTTCTAAGTATTGTGATATAAATTTTCATATATGTATATCGACATTGAGTGCACCAAGGGCAGCACACAATTTTAGGGGAGGGGGAATGTAACATCCCCACTATAATCCCCATTTTAATTAATGCTTATGTAAATATAATATGCGGCTATGGACAAAGTGATGTAATATGTGAATTGTATTTCAATGTTTTAATAATAAAATGTGATGTCAGTTGCTAATAGGACATGGACAAGAGATGGGAGATGAATTAATGCACAAGAGAGGGGAGTGTCTAGGATAATGGCCAAGAGGGGTCCAAGGGGGAAAATACCCATGTATATTAATTTAACCCATTTTCCTAAAATTGTTATTTGTATGTGAACGTTCCCATTTCTGATAGAGTGTTCCAAAAGCTAATCATTACATACATGTAAGAGGGTGGGTGTGAGTGGCCACATCCCAAATTTATTTGGAACATGGGTGTTGAGTACCATCATCTTGGGGAATAGTGTGAATCAAGAAAGGAAAGCCAAAGAGAGGAAATTAATATGGGTTGGGACAACATATTTTACAGAGTCAAGTTTGTGCATGGAAAGAAAGTAGAGAGTAGGAAACATAGATGGAAGTTGATGCATCCATGGAGGGAAAATTATATATCAAGGTGGAGTGTAATTGGATCAAATTGGAGCTAGAGAATGGAAGAGTTGGGTTGTCAGGGTTGAAGAGTGAACTCCTGGGTGAGTTGCACTAAAACAACAAGTGCTTGTTGTTGGTTTGTTGATAGTTTTCCTATCATCAATTTCCCTTGAGTTTGTAGCTGAGAGATTCCTAGTTTCCTATGCTAGAGAGACCCTGATAAACGAATGGGACACCCAAGGGACTAGGATCACTGAAAGTGTACATTCCTTGGGTTGGACAGGTCAAGAGGAAGAGAGCTGGTGGAAAATCATGATAGTTGTAGGAGAATATCAGTTGGGTTGAGAGTTTTATGAGATGTTAGTGGACTGTGAGATACCACCCTATTTTGTGGATTTCTAGCCTCGACTTGGGGGTGACTAGTATTTAGAACAACCATTTTATGGTTGGGTGGAACGCATTTACCAAGAAGTTGTTTGCACAACTATTGTGAAAGGATAAGTTTTTTATCTTGTTGTCATGTAAAATTATGTGTTTAATTGTTTTGCATGAACTCTGTGTATTTGGAAGTGATTTATACGATGTTCTAATGAGTATTTTAGTTTCATTTCATGTTGATTATTAGGATGTTGTAGATGCTTCTATTTTGTGGTTATAGATGGTATCTAAATTTGTTTTAAATTGTAGTTGAAAGCTATAGGAAATGAGTTAATTGTAAATGAATTAAATTAGTTAGTATACATTTTTTTTTTATGTATATTTCACACCGTAGTGTCCCTCTGTTGGGTTGGGGGATGTTACACAATGTATAATTTTGCGAGCACAAAGAAGGTAAAGCCGATGGTCTTTTCTATTAGAATATGAAGGATTCTACTAGTTTTACCATTGACAATACCCTTGTCACCCAACCATAGGCCGAAGCCACCCTCCGAGCACCTTGACCTTGTCAGAGAAAAGAATCTTGGTAGAAATCCAATATCCAAGAGAGGCTAATGCACCAAGAAAGAAGTAACCAAGATGATCAGATAGTCCCACCCAAAAACTGGCGCAACACCTTCCCCAGGACTTTCACACAAAACTGTTGGACTGCAGTGAGCATAAACTGCTCTCTGCAATTCTAAGAAGTGTGTCAAATGACATATTGGTGCCCTGTATTTATAGTGATTCTGGAAGACTTACTGGGGCCGACTTCTCCTTCTGGGTACTAATTAATTCATATTAATTATCTATTGTCAGCCGATATTGTCTAGGGTTTCCTTCATTTCTTTGCTTCCTTCCAGAACATTCTAATCTTGTCAAAGGTCACAATAGAGGTTCATACCTCCCAAATCTACCTTAATATTAACACTCCATCCTATCTAGGGAGGTATGGTATTGAACACAATAGACCATTCAACTAGTAGCATCACGAGCACCATCATTATTATCCAACTGAATAATTCTCCATGACAACTGGCACAATATCAATTGATAGAACACAATTGTGTTTATCCATGGTAGTACATAACTACACTCCAGTGGTTTACTACCACACCAAGTAGCATACAATTACTTGATCGGTGACATATAGTCACAAACAGTGGAACATATCCACCAAAGTAGCATAATTCTACTATCTGGAGACAGGCAATCTCCATAACAATCATCTGATCTCAACCTGCACAGAAAATATTGTTAAAAATAAATTGAATCATATGAGCCAATATTTCACTCATGTCTGTGAGATATGAAAGAATATCTGCCCTCAGAGTAGAACAATGAGATATCTGGACTATTCTTCTCAACTAAGGAAGAATAATTGTCATGTCTTATGAACCTGGACCATTCCTCACAATGGGCCATTATTCCTACACTAATAAAAGTGCACCCTGGAGAGAATGTATAAACCTTAAGGAATGCATGTCCCTGATTGTTGAGCCTGGACCATTCCCCACCCTGGGCCATTCCTCCTACACTAATCAAAGTGCACCCTAGAGAGAATGTATAAACCCTAAGGAATGATTGTCTAGACCATTTCCCTTATTAACCATAAGAGGAAAAGATTGTCCTGTATCAACCTCCAAAACAGACCATTCCTAATGTTAACCACAATGAGAAATCATTGTCCGGTGAGACGGGCTAGTCTTCTTGAGTAACCCTCAAGAAGAGAGACTAACCTAGACCACTCCCCATGTTAACCACAATGGGAAGTTGTTGTCTATGATACATCAGAAATCTGGACCAATTTCCCATGTTAACCACTATGAGAAATCGTTGTCCGTCAGAAATATCAATCCACTTTCCGAATAGGAAAGAATCTGCCCAAGCTGGGCTATTTTTCAATCTCAAAAATAAATGTCTTCAATAATATTTTCAGTTCTCCCTGCCAACCTGGAGAGTCATTTCTTCCCTTTCAACTAAGGGAGTTATTTCCACGATCCCCATCTTCTCTCATAAATATGCAAACTTTATTCTAGATAGTGGCTTCATGAGGATGTTTGTGTCTACTCATCTATGGGGATGTACTTGAGCTTTACCTCTTCTTCATGGAATTTATCTCGAATAAAGTAGTATTTGACCTCAATGTGTTTCGACCTTTCATGAAACACAATATGTTCTGATAATCTTATACAAGTCTGATTATCACAATGTATTATGGTTGATTCTGGAATCTGATCAAATAGATTGAAGATTAACTTTCTTAGCCAAATTTCTTCTGTGCATGCTTCACATGCTATGATATACTCTTTTTTTTTTGTGCTGAGTGTGACAAACTTTTGTTTCCTGCTGCCCCAAGATATCATAGCGGAGCCCAAGCTGAAACACATGCCTGAAGTGCTCTTTCAATCTTCTGCACTTCCTGCCCAATATGAGTCTGTGAATCCATGAAGTTGTATATTGTTGGATGCGTTATATCTCAAACCATAGTTTATTGTTCCACAAATATATCTTAATACATGCTTTGCAACTATCTAATGCTCATGTCTCGGTTCCACCTGGAATTGGCTTAGTGTATTCACAGCAAAGAAATTGTTTGTCGAGTATTTACAAAATACATCAATGACCCAATTTAGTTGTCGATATAGAGATGGATCTACTGGATCAGAATATAGATCCTTTATTTATCTTATATCTGTATTCATTGGAGTGTCCATGGACTTACAATCCATCATTCCAAACTTCTGAAGGATATTTATTGTGTATTTTCCTTGTCCAAGGAATACTTCACCATGCTTCTGCCATACTTCTAGTCCCAAGTAATAATGCATGAGACCTAGATCTTTCATATTAAATTCAGTAGCTAGTTCCTTCTTGCACTGGATGATGAGAGACTCTTCACCTTTTATGAATATATCGTCAACATATAGTAGTAGAATTACAGGTGCATTGTCCACGACTTTGTAATAGAGGTTTGGATTTTCATAATAGATGTCCATTCTGGCATACCAAGCTCTTGGTGCTTGCTTGAGTCCATAAAGGGATTTCTTCAATATGAAAACATGAGTGTCTCTGGAATGTACCTCAAATCCTTGGGGTTGTTCAATATATACTTATTCTTCAATTTCTCCATTGAGGAAAGTTGTCGTTACATCCATCTGATGTAAGTTCCATCCCATGGAAGCGAAAAGAGATATAATAGCTCTAATGGAAGTATATCTAGCCACCAGAGCAAAGGTTTCGTCATAATCTTCTCCCTCCTTCTAGGAGAAACCTCTAGCTACGAATATTGCCTTGTATTTATCCATGCTTCCGTCTACTGCATGTGTGATCTTATATACCCATTTTGAAGTTACCACTGATTTTTCTTTAGGTCTTGGTATGATTTCCCATACTTCATTCTTCATAATGGATTGATGTTCTTCTTCCATAGCTTCTTTCCATTGTCCCTTTTGCATGGATTCCTCAAATGTGGTAGGTTCTTCATCTAGAATATTCATCATGTATGCGACATAGCTTGAGAATCTTATAGGTCTTTTACTCTTTCTTAATGTTCCTTCTCGAACCTTGAGTCTTTCTGCATCTTGTAATGTGGCTTCAAGCCAAGCTAGTCATTTTTTGGTTTTAGATACAATATCTGAATCAATGTTTTCACATGGTTCTGTAGGATGATCAGATTGTTCCTTTTCGTCATTTTTTCATTTTCTGTGCTTTCTTCATTAGGCTCTTCAATCTCTTCTTATTCAATAGTTTCTTCTATGGATTTATTGAAGGCCATCCTTTCATTGAATGTTATGTCTCTGGTGACTTCGATCTTGTGTTGTTATGGAATATATATTCTATAAGATTTGGGTGAATCACTATATCCCACGAATATCGCCTTCTTTCTTGAGGGTTCTAGTTTATTCCTTTTATCTTTAGGAATGTGAGAGTAAACAAGACATCCAAATATTCTTAGGTTTTCCACATTAGGTTTCTTACCTGGGAAGGCTTCTTCTGGTGTCATGTCCTTCAATATATGATGAGGGATTTTGTTCTGCACATATATTGTTGTCATTGTTTCTTCTCCCCATAAGAACATGGATAAACCTTGATCATTTAGTAAGTCTTTTATGGTCTCTTCAATAGATCTGTTCTTTCTTTTTGCTACACCATTTTGTTGAGGATTATGAGGAATAGTCAACTCCCTCCTAATCCCTGCCAATTTGAAAAATGCAATGAATTCCTTTGATGTGTATTCTCGTCCATTATCTATTCTTAACATCTTGATCTTCTTAATCATGAGGTTTTCTATCTCTGCTTTGAACTCTTGAAACTTGCTGAATA
Source organism: Picea engelmannii (assembly GCA_009831015.1). Taxonomy (NCBI): domain Eukaryota; kingdom Viridiplantae; phylum Streptophyta; class Pinopsida; order Pinales; family Pinaceae; genus Picea; species Picea engelmannii. The sequence goes on along the minus strand of ML785507.1, from coordinate 1,171,326 downwards.
CTTCATCTTTTGTCTTTAGTAGAAATAGCCAAGTATTTCTTGAATAGTCATCTATGAATATTACGTAGTAAGAAGATCCTCCTAGAGATTTTACTGGCATCAGAATGCAAACATGTGAGTATATCAGATCTAGAATCTCCTTAGATGTATTGTTGTTTCTTGCGAATGGTTTCTTGATATTCTTCCCAAGAGCACATCCTTTGCAGATTCCTTCATGTGTAGACTGCAACTCTGGTATTCCTTCAACCATTCTTTTGAGAAAGGGTAATGCTTGATAGTTAATGTGAGTGTACCTTATGTGCCAAAGCTCATTGGGGTTGACTTCGTTGTGTACAAGAGCTTCTTCATTTTTTTCTAGTAGTCTATACATATTTCCTTCACGATTTCCAATAACCCTAGCATTATCTATGATGGAGTCTTTACGCCATGATAACACCTTTCCATCAACAAATGCTATTTAGTTTCCTTTGTCTTCTAGGCAAGATATGGATACAATATTGTTTTCTAAACCAGGTACATATAGAAAATTTCTTAAGTGAACATTGTTACATGATTTCAACTTGACGGAGGCTTGTCCAAATCCTTCGACTGGATAAGTGCTTTTGTCTCCAAGCTCCACCTTGTACGATGTCTTCTTTTCATTTAGGTTTGAGAGTATGGATTGATCTCCCGTCATGTGCCTAGAAGCTCCACTATTGATTATCCACATGTCATCTTCAATCGTTCCAGTGAGTGAAGAGTAGTGTAGAAGATTGATTGTTTCACTCATGTCTTCGGTTGACTGGTAGCTAGTCAAGCCTTGATCCAAAACTTCAACTTCGTCATTTCTATTTTCTGAGAGATACAAAAGGTGCGCTGAGTTAGGGTGCATCTCAATATATTCTCTTTGAGAGAGATTCTCCATCACAAGGTGTCGGATCTGAGATTAGGGTTTATGTAACTACTTCTACTAGTAACCCTAGAGACAGTGTCTTAGAAGATTCTCCTGCTAGTAACCCTAGTAGAAGTTCCTCAATGATCTCAATATCCTAATGGCTATGTTTCCTTCCAACGGTTATACTGAATGAAGGAGGTGTGGGCCCATAACCTATTAAAATATGAAGGATTGTGCTCGTTTTACCATTGACAATACCCTTGTCACCCAACCATAGGCCGAAGCCACCCTCCGAGCACCTTGACCTTCACAGATAAAAGAATACTGGTAGAAATCCAATATCCAAGAGAGGCTAATGCACCAAGAAAGAAGTAACCAAGCTGATCAGATAGTCCCACCCAAAAAATGGTGCAACACCTTCCCCAAGACTTGCGCACAAAATAGCTGGATTGCAGTGCACGGAAACTACTCTCTACAATTCTGAGAAGTGTGTCAAATGAGAGAATGGTGCCTTGTATTTATAGTGATTCTGGAATACTTACTGGGGATGACTTCTCCTTCTTGGCACTAATTAATTCATATTAATTATCTATTGCCAGTAGATATCTTGTCTAGGGTTTCCTTCATTTCTTTTCTTCCTTCCATAACATTATAATCTTGTCAAAGGTCACAATATAGGCTTATACCTCTCGAAGATACCTTAATATTAACATTTTCAAGTTTAGAGAGTCTAAAAATATCTTATAGAAGACTCAAATGGTGTTTTTTTTCGTAAATTTATTCCCCCAAGCTCGAGAAAGTGTAAAACAATACCATGGAGAAATATTCTAGTTAGGATTGACTAGAGTATTCATTTTTCATAGTTTGTCTTACAAGGTTGAAAAAGGGATAAACTACCACTCTAGAGACACCCTTTCAAATCCTTTTAATGAGTTTCAAAGGAAACAAGATTTCTTGGCAATCGTTTCATGGTTAGAGATTCTGAAAAGAGTTTAAAGGAGACTCCAAAGAGTTCCTTTTTCATATAGTTTTTACGAGCACAAAAAGTTGATAAAAGTGTGCTCGGTAACTTATTATAATGTATTTACAAGCACTATGAAAAAAAATACTAAGCTCATATAGAGAGAACAAGTGGTATGAAACTAAGATCCCATGGGAGGAATGACTCCTAAGAAATGACTACGATAGGGCATAGTTAGTAGGCAACGTAGAACAACGTGTCTCTCTAGAGGGTAACCACAAAATGAGAGCAACGTGATGTGATCCGCTAGCATCAAGCATACATGAATTGACAATAAGCACAAGAGATGGCATATAACAATGAAGGAATAGGAAGTGCAACCATTTAAGCACACAATAAGATGGTTGATTCATTTTGTAACGTGCTTGGAACATAGAATGAACTATGTTGAAAGTTTCTACTTCATTTTTAATGATATTAAAAATGAGAATGAAACTATGCTTGCAGTTGGTTTCATTTTTAAATGAGATTGAAACCAAGAATGAAATTGTGCTTAGGGTTGGTTTCATTTTTAAATGATCTTGAAATCGAGAATGAAACTATGCTCGGGGTTGGTTTCATTTTTAAATGAGCTTGAAACAGATATTAAAATTTTTCTTAGGTTTGGTTTAATTTTTTAACAAGCTTCAAATTGATAATTAATTATTCTCAAAGTGTTTTCTTCAATTTTTAATGAGCTTAAAATAGAGAATGAAATTTTTCTCGTGGTTGGTTTCATTTTTAAACGAGCCTGAAACCGATAATGAAACTGTGCTCAGGGTTGGTTTCATTTTTAAACAAGATTGAAATAGAGAATGGAACTATGCTTGGGGTTGGTTTCATTTTTAAAATAGCTTGAAACAAATAATGAAACTATGCTCGGGGTTGGTTTCATTTTTTAAAGATCTTGAAATTGAAAATGAACTATGCTCAGAATGATACCCATTGACGGTTTTCTTCCCAACATGATGTCCAAAGATTGGTTCTTTGAGTGATACCCATTGATGGTTTTTTTCCAACATGATTTCAAAAGGTTATTACTTTTCCCCCAGCATGATCAGAAAAATCTAGAGAATTAACTCTAGCATAATGTCCATAGGTTTGAGAAATGTACCCCAAGCTTCATTTAATCCATTGACTCTTCTTCTCCACCCAATTAGACTCCTGGATACTAATAGGCATAAGTTCACTAGAGAGGGATGAAGAAAGAGGATCAACTGACACATGCAGAGGAAATGAAGGTTCAAGTACTAGACCTAGTGGGAGGATTGACTCAATTTAAGGGGGGGTTGTTTCATTTTTTAACGAGCTTGACATAGACAATGAACTATGATCATGGCTATCTATTTCATTTTTTAACGATCTTGATATAGAAAGTGAAATATGATCATAGTTATTTGTTTCATTTTTAAACGAGCTTGACACAGAAAGAAAACTATTCTCATGGTTATCTATTTCATAATTTAATGAGCTTGACATAGAAAGAAAACTATGCTCAAAGTTATACATTTCATTTTTAAGAAATATTGACACAGAAAGTGAGCTATGCTCATGAACCTTGACCATGGCTTCCAATAGGTCTTCATCATATGGAAGAACACTACTCTGGAAAGAATTTTTGTCAAGAGACTCAATAGGGGTAACAAGGGAAAGATCAGACTCCAAAACCCCCATTGAAGGGTTTGTCGTGTAAACTATTGAATATAAGGATAATGAATTTGAACATATAGTGATAGCATCCTTCTCATTAGAAGTTTAAGGAATGGAACATGATACCACATAAGTAACCTGTGGCGGGAGGGATACCACTTTCATATAAGGAACATTTCGGGAAGTGGGATGTTCAACATTCAAATCAGGACTAACAAACTAAAGCTATTCAATGGTCACAATGTTTCCATTATGAGGGAAATCAATCACTTGAAAGAGTGTGAACATGAAAAATTTCATTCTATAAACATAGTCCCTCCCAAGGAGTAAATAAAATTCCAAGGAGTCTTGGACCACCATAACATTAATATAGACAATTTTCTCTCCTAAGGTTATGGGCAACTGAGGAAGGATCCTTAAAGGTTCATTGGATATTCTATTAAAAGACAAAAAATGATGGGTCACCAACAAAAGATGAGGGGGAAAATATCTTTCCAAGCGGTTGAGGATAGAATACTAATAGAAGCAACTTTGTCTACAATAGTGCAATGTATGAAACAACCAAACTATTCCAATCAAAGGAAATGACCTCAATACTTGGAGGGGGCTCCACTGAAACAGGTAAAATGCCCCCTTGTCTGCATAAATCTTAAGTGACAAGAAAAACTTGTGCAGTATAAAATTTACTCTCCAAGGTAAGAGTGGGATCGACCGAGGATTGAATCGAATTGACCACTTCATCAACCAATAGTTGGTTGGGATAGGAATCATGGGAAGCAGTTGAAGGTTGTTTCCAGGCCAACAGTTGGTTGGGAGAGGAATCATGGGAAGCAATTGAAGGTTGTTTCCAGGAAACAACAATGTATTCCAATTGTGAAGCTTCATCCATATGAGGGAAAAGGTAAGCGAGGTGAATTTCCCCACATAATCATCAAGGAATATTGAATTTACCCTTATTTTCCCCAACCTTATGATCATTGGTTGATTGGTTGTCACCAGCATGACTTGCAGCAGTTGGCGACAAGTATCAGCATCTAGATCCCATAGAAAAAAGATAGTGATAGACACGTATCAACATCTAGATCCCATAGAAAAAGGGATGATCATGTAAATGATAGGAAGTCAAGATGCATGAGAAGGCACCATCATTCTCCAAGGCATTCCACTAGAAGAACTCATGCAAGCTTAGGGCCAGGGAGCATCCCAAGTGTGTCTCCAATTCATAGGAAAAGAAGAAGGCCTAAGGCATACATCTTGCAAGGTGAACTCAGGAAAATCAATCCACCTACTTTGAATGGTGAGCACATGAAAGGAGAAGAGGAAGAGGCATAGCAATTGGAAATGAAGACAAATTTCCAACTACATGATTACTTATCTCAAGTAGAAGATAGAATTTCCACCTACCACTTGCAAGGGAAGACAACCATGTAGTGGGATAATCTTAAGAAATCCAAGAACATTGATGTGAAGAGGATCTCATGGAGATAGTTCAAAGGATATTTACAAGAGAAATATTTTTCCGAGAATTACTATGAGAGAAATATGAAAGAGTTATTTGAACTCAAGTTGGGAACCATTAAAATGGAGGAATATGATAATTGGTTATTTGAATTGTTGAAGTATGTTGACTTCATCAAGGATGAGAAAGTTAAAATCCAAAGGTTTCTAAGTGGGTTACCCTCCTTATATAGAGAAAAGATTCAATATGATAAACCCAATACCTTGGAAGAAACCATAAGGAGAGCAAGACATATTTATGAGCAAAGAAAAGGAAGGTCAATTTTCCAAAAGGATTGGAATGACAAGATGAAAGAGAAAAAGGATCAAACACCGAAAGGTTTTAAGACACCCTTTTCAGAAATAACTTCCAAGAAAATAAGCAAGGCCAAGCAACCCAAAATGAGAAAAAGAATACATATTCATTTGGGAAAATGCCAAGGCAACAACTTGTTCAATGTTGGGGGTGTGAGGGGAATCACTTATATAGGGAATTCCCTCACAAAGGGGAAAGAATGAGGATTGTAAAAAACATTCAGGAGGATGAAACAGTGGAATACATACTGTTAGCAACATTTCTTGTAAGGTGGGTTAGAATGCGCAGGGGTAGGTGAAAAACCCACTTATCCTAAGATCGGGACGCAAATGCGCTTGTGGTAAACAGTAAGCGGATCTGGACAGCAGGCATCCGCGCGCCCGGATCAACGGCGTACAGGCGATTCCGGAGCCCCCCCACCTTTCTACCGTTAAGTGGAGGGGGAGGGGGTCCAGAATCTGGGGCACATCTCTCCAACGGATACGATCATAGCGCCCGGATCAACGACGCGTGAGGCGATTCCGGAGCCCCCCTGCTTTTCTACCTTTAAGCGGAGGGGGGGGGTCCGAAATCTGGGGCGCATCTCTCCAATAGCTACGATCATAGCACCTGGATCAACGACGCATAGGCGATCTTGCTCCCCGCTGTCTTTCTGCGTTTAACCATGTGGGGCCCCTTCTTCCTACCGTGTCATCTCTTGTACCATCCTCCCCCTGCCAGCTGTTTTCCACCGAATCATGCGACAGAGCTCATTCCCTTTCAGCAACTTCTCATCATCTGCCATGTGTCCCACTCCCATCCACGTCAGCCCCCTCCAAAAACAATGTGCCCATTATATCCCATCTCCTTCCTCCTCTGCTTGTCGTCTTCCATCGCATGTTTTCCCCTGTCACATCTTCCTTACCTCTCCACCACTCCCATCACGCCCCCCTAGCCTTTATGGTGTCCTCCACGTCTATTTCATCAGGCCGTTTATCTAATCCAGGTGGCAGCGCGGGAGGTCTTCCACATCCCAAAAGTGCCGAGTTGGCCACATCATCCTCGATCCCCATGAAGCAGTTATTGAGGTAGTTGGTGGTGGTTAGACATCATTTCCGCCATAATGGGAAAGTTCGGTGTCGAATTAAAGCACGTCGTTTCACCCACGGAACTGTCAGGAGTTCGATTGCGTCTGCCATAGGTGCACAATCATTCAGAGATTGCAAGTGCAGGTTGTCGGCAGCCATGCATATGCAAAGTATTTAATGCAACGTCTCGAATTCGTTGCCATTGTTGTTTTGATTATATGTAGGCGTTTTCACCATTTTGTATCTATCGATGGTTGAGCAGAGCTCCCGGTTGTAAATATTTAATGAAGCACTGTTACTCTGGTTATACATGAAATTTTGAGACTTCTTGCCTTATGGAAGCCAGTTTCTTTTATGGCTTTGTTACACTGTGTTAGAGCAACTTGAAATTGGAGGATCCAGTTGATTTGTAGATGTTATAAAATGATGTTGGAATGGATCAATGTAGCAGTTACGTTGTTTCTAATCGGTTCTTGTGATTTTTCCCAGCACTGAGTGACTTGGAATTGGAGGATCCAGTCAAGTCCCCTTTAGTTTCTTGAGACCATGAACCAAGAGGATCTTGCATTCAGAGTTTTTCTTCTACATACTGCCCAAAGCCGTTGCCCAAAGCAGTTTGTTCACCCTTCTTACTAAGTCTTCTACCTGTTCATCTTTTAATCAACCCACTGGCTGAAGTTAGATCAAGACCTCCTTTGTTACTTGCATGCTAGACCCAGTCCCTGAATTAGAGTGATATCTCCCCGAGTCTCTACCCATCTGATCACCAATTTAAAACTATCGTGACATAAAACTGATGGGTGTCGGTCTCTGCTCCTGCAAGTGATCCAGGAGTGACTTCCGACGCTAACACATACAAGGAATCATGCCAAGGAGTTATGTAACCTTAGACAACAAGCAAGATGAATATCAATCTCCCATGATTGAAGTGGAAGGTAAGATTGATAACCATGCCATAGAAATTTTGATTGATTTTGGAGCTAGCCATAGTAACATAAATGCTAAAATTGTTAAAATATTTCACTTGCAAAGAAGTAATCATAAGAAATATTGGTTACTTTAGTTAGCCACAGGGGATAAGAGGAAAATCAATGAGTTGGTTAAAGATTGTCTGATAGACATGATTTGACTTAGAAAAAAGGTAGATGTAAACATCATATCATTGGGTTCGTATGATTGTCTGATTGGCATGGATTGGTTGGAGAAACATCATGTTTTCCTATATTGTTACAACAAGACAGTCACATGTCTGGATGAGGAAGGGAAGTAAGGAAAGATTCAAGGTATTCCAAGATTTGTAGCTGCTAGAGAGATTTCAGCTATGCAGTTGAAGAAGGGCTTCATGAATGGATGTTATATGTTTGCATCCCATATGGAGGAGGCAACCAAAGACAAAGTGGAAAGCATTGAAGACCATCCAGTCTTAAGATATTTTGAATATGTTTTTAGAGAAATTCTAGGATTTGTACCAAAGAGAGACATTGATTTCTCTATTTATTTAGTTCCAGGAGCTTCCCCAGTGTCTAAGACACCATACAGAATGGGTACACCAGAACTAAAAGAGTTACATATGCATCTTGAAGAACTTTTGAAGAAGGTATATATATTCCCAAGTGTGTCACCCTGGGGAGCCCTGGTTCCTTTTGTAAAGAATAAGGATGGAACCTTAAGGCTTTGTATTGATATCAAGAAGCTTAATAAGGCTACCATAAAGAATAAGTATCCTTTGCCCATAATTGATGATTTGTTTGATCAACTAAAAGGTGCAAGAATATTTTTGAAGATTGAATTGAGATCAGGTTATCAACAACTAAGAATAAACGAAGAAGATATTAACAAGACAACATTAAGAACAAGATATGGGAATTTTGAATTCACGGTAGTTCCATTTGGATTATCAAATGCCCAAAATAAATTTATGTGTTTCATGAATGGAGTGTCCAAGGAGTACCTGGACTAGTTTTTAATTGTGTTCCTAGATGATATCCTCGTCTACTCTAAATCATAAGAGGATCTTGAGCATCATTTAAAAATGGTATTGCAAGTTTTAAGAGAGCATAAATTGTATGCTAAGCTAAGTAAGTGCATCTTTTATCAAAACAAGATTCACTACTTGGGGAAAATAATTTCAGCAGCAGGAATAGAAGTTGATTGTGAGAAGATAGAGGCCATTAGGGGATGTCAAGTTCCAAAGAATGTGACAAAGGTCATATCACTCATGGGTCTTGTTGGTTATTACCGAAGATTCATAAGAGGTTTTTCATATATTTGAATTCCAATCACTTCTTTGCAAAAGAAGGAACTGAAATTTGAATGGACTTCGAAATGTGAAGAGAGTTTTCAACAGTTGAAGGGAATATTGACAAGTGCACCAATCTTGAATATTTCATATCCAAATGAATATTTTGTTGTGTGCATCAATGCATGCAAGGAAGGACTTGGTGGAGTTCTCAGTCAAAGGGACCATGTGGTATGCTACGAGTCCATAAAATTAAAAGAGCATGAGAGGAATTATTCTACACATGACCTGGAGTTAGAAGCGATTGTACATGCATTGAAAATGTGGAGGAATTACCTTATGGGTAAGAAATTCGAGCTAAGGACATACCACTATGGTCTGAAGAATTTGTTTGGATAACCAACACTACATGCTAGAAAAACTAGATGGATGGAATTCAAAGTGAATATGACTTCGAAATTAAGAACATAAAGGGAAAGGAAAATCAAGTGGATGATGCACTCAGAAGGAGATCTGATGAAGTGCATATTGCAGCCATCAACGTGTAGAAGACATATCTAAAAGATAAAATTGTTGCAACAACAAATTCAGATCAGAATTATTTAAAAATAAAAGAAGTATTACAGTAAGGCAATTTTTCAGCAGAAATTTAATTATTATGAGTTGAAAGAAGATGGAGTTCTAATGTACAAAGGAAAAGTATATGTTCCCAATTCCAGTGAGCTGAAAAATGAAATGTTGAAGGAGATGCATAATGTGCCATATGTCGAGCACCAAGGATATTAGAATAAAATCACAACATTAAGAAGACAATATTTTTAGCTAGGAATGAAGAAAGAAGTGGCTAATTAGATAGCCCGGTGTATACAACTCCAAAAAGTAAAGACAAAACATAGACACCCAATAGGTTTTCTACAGCCATTACCCATTTTGGAATGGAAGTGGGAAGTAGTTGCAGTTGATTTTATTACTAAGCTACCCAGAACAGTGAAGTAGCATGATTCCATCATGGTGATAGTGGATAAATTGACTAAAGTAGCACATTTTATTCCAGTAAAGACTACAAACAAGGAAACAAATATTGAATATATCTACATGAAAGAAGTTTCTAGGCTACATATGGAGTTCCTAAATCGATAGTTTCAGACAAAGATCCAAAGTTTACTTCTAATTTTTGGAAAGGTTTGTTCAAGGGATTTGGAACAAATTTAAATCTTAGTACCACATATCATCCAGAGTCACATGGGAAAATAGAAAGGAATAACACGATAATTGAGGACTTACTTAGAATCTGTTTGATGGACAAACCATCAAAGTGGGAAGATTATATTCATTTAGTTGAATTTTCCTACAATAATGGGTATTAGGACTCATTGAAAATGAGTCCATTTGAAGCATTGTATGGCAGAAATTGTAACACACCCATGAGTTGGAATAATCTAGTAGATAGAGTAGTTGTTTGGCAAGAATTGTTAAAAGAAATGGAAGATCATATGGCAAAGATAAAGAAGAATTTGAAGGAATCCTAGGATAGGAAGAAAATTTATGCAGATAGGAACAAAGTTTTCATAGATTTTAAAGTGACAAAACATGTGTTCTTAAAAGTAAAGAAAAATATAAGTTTGATAAGATTAGGAAGTTTCCCGAAGTTGGAAGCAAGATATTGTGGGCCTTTTGAAATATTAGAAAAGATAGGGCTAGTTGCATACATGTTATCTTTTCTTGGATCCATGAGAGTGCATCCTGGACCGGAAAGTCAAGGTGCTCAAGGAAACATCCATAGGGTTGGTAAAGGTTCAAAGGACCTTTTACGGTCATGAAGATGTTACATGGGACCAGGAAGAAAACATGCAAGAAGAATACCAACAAAATTTAGACAGTTTTGAAGAAGATATAATGAAAAACTCCATTTTGAGCAGCTAAAGTTCTAGAACCACATCTCAGAGTACTAGCCAACTGCATTAGGGACCCTGATAAATGAATGGTTAATTCCTTGGTTTAGCCTTGATAAACGGATAGTACCTCCCTTGGGTTAACTCTGATAAATGAATGGTGCATTCCTTGGGTCATCGAGTTGAGAGGAACATGAGATTATGGTTGGAGTTGTTAAATTACAATGTTTTATTTATAATTATTGTGATGCAAATTTTCATATATGTATATCGACATAGAGTGCACCAAGGGCGGAACAAAATTGTAAGGAAAGGGGAATGTAACATACCCACTATGATCCCCATTTTAATTAATGCTTATGTAAATATAATATGCGTCTACGGCCAAAGTGATGTAATATGTGAATTGTATTTTAATGTTTTAATAATAAAATGCGATGTCAGTTGCTAACAAGACATGGACAAGAGATGGGGGATGAATTAATCCACAAGAGAGGGGAGTGTCTAGGATAATGGCCAAGAGGGGTCCAAGGGGGAAAATACCCATGTATATTAATTTAACCCATTTTCCTAAAATTGTTATTTGGATATGAAACTTCCCATTTCTGATTGAGTGTTCCCAAAGCTAATCATTAAATACGTGTAAGAGGGTGGGTGTGAGTGGTCACATCCCAAATTTATTGGGAACATGGGTCTTGAGTACCATCATCTTGGGGAAGAGTGTGAGTCAAGAAAGGCAAGCCAACAAGATGAAATTTGTATGGGTTGGGACAACATATTTTACAGAGTCAAGTTTGTGCATGGGAAGCAAGTAGAGAGCAGGAAATAAAG
>ML785507.1:1126993-1139584 GCA_009831015.1 Picea engelmannii | reverse complement strand
AGAGAGAGAGAGTACACATGAAGACCATGAGAGAGAGAGAAGAATAATCTGCCATCTTCTCTAGGTCACATCTCAATACAAGAGTGAATAAAATATAATTGAATGATGAATTAATGATAAGGACCCTATCCTTTATAATTTTATATGAGAAGTAATGGAGGAAAACAATAAAATGTGGGCCCAAGCCATTACAATCAATATACAATAAGCTCATGTAGGACAAAAAAAAGTGAATTTTCACTCCACAATACACATGTCATGCCCCCAGGTGATGTCATACGCAAGAAGGGATATGAGATGATGTAGATACCTAAGGAATTTCCACATATCTCCATCACAAGTATCCATGGACGCATTCAATCCTCCTAGGAAATGTAATATACTAGATCAACCACCCCTTGCAAGAACACTATTGCAGTAAAACCATCCATGATAGAAATCCAACCCTCCAAATGGGAATCCAAGTAACCCCATGTTATATAGGGCCTAATTTTGTCCACTAAGATGCACGATGCTCCTCCTCCAATGTAAGGGATTCTCCAAGTAGGTGAACTTCTCCATGTGTCCACAATGAAGGAAATTTACTAGGAAAGCAAGAGAACTCCAAGGAACAAGGAAATACTACCAAGACAACACCTAACTGAGGTTAATCAATCAATGAAGAAGTGATATGGTCTATGGAAATCCATCAAATACCAACTCCCACGTTCCAATCCATCTCATACCATATAGGGATTGAACATACACCATGTAACCCAAGTCTCATGAAGCACCTAGAACATTGTGTAAACATGTTTGGAGTAACACCAAATGATAACAATTATGCTATCAAGTACTACATTATACTACAAACTAACATCAGGCTTCATTTTGGGCCAACAAAATTTGCAGGATAATTTCCTATAAGTATTTTGGAAACCCACATGAGCATAAGAGGGATATGCATACCTATTTTGAAGATAACGTTTAATAAGAATAGAGCTAGGTTGTTAATATATGTTACTTTAAACTAGTGATGAAATCCGTAGGTTACTATTCCACTTTTGGTTGGGGATGGAATTAGGATAGAAAAGATAAAAGATGAGGAACATTTTCCACCTTTTTTATGTTATCGAGTACTACATTCTTCTATAGACCACTCAATATTACACTTTTTTTCTACCAATAAAAATTGGATGAGAAATTCCTACAAGTCTCATGGAAACCTGCATGATTTGCTGAGGGAGATTCACTCTTATATTGAATATCATGCTCAATAAGAGTAGATGATGCCATTGTTGATATTCTAAGGTTGTCCTTTATTACAACCAATAATTTCCTACAAAACATTAACAATGGGAAGATCCACTAAGTATTGAAGGAGCTCATGCACCCAAGAAGGATGGTTTATTTCTATGGATTTGAAGATGGATGGCTATCCAATTGAGATAAAGTATATTAGAAATAGTGTTCTTACCTTTCTTAGAGATGATCCAAAATTCATAGAATTGGAGGTAGTTAATCCACTTACATGTTTCTCTTCTATCTAAGTTCCATAGATTAGTAAGTGCCTCATGTTGAGGTGACCATTTTTAATAAAGAAATTATTACTTAGGAGTATCACCAACATTTTTTTTTATATGTGGACATGCACCTTTCCCTATCATCCAAGCTTTGAACTTAAAAGGAAATGGGTTTATCATCCTATAAAAGTAATGCAGAAATCCACATCAAGGAAAATTATAAGGGTTAAATTTCATTGTTGGGTTAATTTTTGGTGTCTTTTTCCAAAAATGTTTTTCCTATTTCCATTTTTCTAAATTAGTTTTCCCAATTTCTACACGACGTTATTTTACTTCAAATTTTGCCAAAATTTTTGAGAAACTATGAAATACTTTATAAATTGAATGTTTTCGAAAAATAACACTAAACATTTTATAGTTGACACTTTAGGAATTAATAAGATGCACCAAGTTTTTTATAGTTTAAAATAACTATGGATCCTTAAATTTTTCCTTAGTCCAAACCTAGAGAAACCTAAAAGAATCACACTCAATAATGAAGAATTAGGTGAAATCAAAGGTAGTAAAAACCAATGTTCAAGAAAGGGCTCAATTTAAGTTCTTAAAATATTATTGTTGTTATATAAACCCATGAAAGAAATTTATTTTGTTAGGTCATTTAGAGGTTGAGAGATAATAAATAAATCATGGACAAATTTATGGTAGAACAATGTTAAGCCCAAAATTCATTGAAGTTTCTTAAATGTCATAGAAACTTTCTACTCTTTAATAGATTGAATATTTTCAGGATTCATATTAACATTCTTCATAAATAATGTAGAAATATGAAGATCTTATCAAATTTACATTTCATTTATTTTTCATAGATCTGAACTTGATAGAATATATGATATGTGAATGTTCTACTATATATGAATATATTATCAAAGAAAATAGAATAAATTTGTAGAAATAATTAGTAGTAATTTTTATCATTAATGCCTAAAATGTAATATAAGAATTGCATAGGCAAATGGAATCACCTTGTTAATTTACATAATCTATGCCTATATGTATAATATACATATATTATTTTCTACCTAATAGTAACATCCTTATTAAAAAATATACTCGATGCACATGAATCGTATTTTGTATATATATGTATAACCTTGTAATAATGTAAGGATGAATTATATGTAATAAAGAAAATCATTATTATTATTAAATTAAAATCAAAGTAAGAGTTTCTACCGTTTTATTGATATAAATAGATATACTCTCTTCTCATATATATCTCTTGCTATTTTATAAATTCAATTAATAATAATAAATTAAATTAACAAGTTTGTGCTTGATATTTACAAAAGATATCTTCCTCCGCTACACGTATCTGAAATTCCAATCCACCCCACTACACTTATTTGGAATTCTAATCCACCTTATAGGTGTGTAAATGTACCCACTATGGATTATTTTTTAATTAATTTTTTTAAAAGTAGTAGTGGTAGTTTCATATTTAATATGAAAATCTTCCATCTTAAATTCGTTTTTCTATGTTTCCTTTCAAATTCCATGACAAATATCCTAAACTAAGTTCTTAGATTTTTTTCACAGTTAATTTTTCCATTTCCAGAAGATTTCCAATTTTTATAACATTTTCTTGAGTTCTATCACTATCCTAGATCTAGTACTTAGCCACATTTTTACACCATAATCCTTCATGTTAGGTGCCATTCTTATGATGCCATAGAAAATTATTTCCATGTTCTTAGGAAGACTACGATGAACCTCATACACACTTAATTTGTCATGAATGTTTTGGCTTTTTAATGAGACCTGATTAGACATGCATCCTCAATCTCTACACATAGACTGTCCCTATATATTAAATGAATATGTTCACTCAACAATGATTCGACTATGATTTCACTTAGTAATTTTGTTGAACAATTTGTACAAAGTTGACCAAGTATCATAATGATCAGATATTTTATATGCATCTTTGAGGTACATCACATTGATAATGTAAAAAACTAAATTTATAGTAGCTTCATGTTTTATAGAGTTTTGGATAATAAATTTATAATATCATGTAATCTATATGGATCTTACACATTAGAGTTGCAAGTTCATCTATCTAATATTTTAGTTTTTTGGGATGACATTTTTTTATTATTTTAGTTTTTGTAAATTGACGTATTTGAGAGACTATGATTCCCAGACTATAGTTTTGATATCATTTTATAATAGATTTTGTTTCCCTTCTCTTTATTTTAGTTTTTTTTTTGGATGACATTTTTTTTATCATTTTAGTTTTTGTAAATTAATGTATTTGAGAAGCTATGATTCTCAGTCTATAGCTTTGATATCATTCTATAATAGAGTGTGTTTTCCTTCCCTTAATTTGATGTGTAGTTATGTCATTTTGGCTTTGTAGAAAACATGACACAGTAACAAAAAAAACTTTCAAACCTCCTAAAAAGAAAGTTTCCCATTATCTATTCACATAAAACTATCAATAACTTAATGAAACTACATGTAGCTACACATCTAAAATATTCTTAAATACATTAATAGTAAACATAAATATCCAAACATGCATATATCGTGATCATAACAAAACTACTTTTTAAATATATTATAAATTATAAATAACTCATTGAAATAGAAAAAAATTATATGTAAATTTCATGAAGTACAAATACTTATTTTTCATTAAATTTCATAAGATTTAACCACCCATATACAAAATTGCATATTACAAATCCACCCTAGAACTAATAACATAAGTGTGAAAATGATAATTTTATTTTTTTCAAAACACTTGAGCAATCCAATAAAAAAAAAAAAAAATTATTATAGTGAAAATTTCTTGTTAATAAAAAAAGTTTTGAATTACTATACAAACTAGGAACCATCTTATTTCCCACCATTATATAAATCATACATGGCTTAGTTACTCCTAAACAACCCTTCTTGCCCATGATTTTAGATACTCCAAGCCATCCTTAACTAAATCAAATCTTTGAGGACTCTATAATATCTATAATAGCTAGTACATAAATATTATAACTAGTAATTAACATGTCAATGAAGTCCCATGCTTCTATTCGTCTACATTCATCCTCTATAGTCGATAAAATCCATCTAGCTACAACAAGACTAAAACCAAACTTTTTCTCCCACCACGAGAGCTCAAACCTAATATTGGTGAGAAAACTATCAATGAGAATGAAAACAATGATGGATAATGGAAAAAAACCTATTTCCTCCTTTTCTGTGGAAAAAAACCTATTTCCTCCTTGTTTTAAAACTATATATGAATCTTTAACGTGAATCTTTTAACTTTTTCCACTTCATCGCACATCCCCTCGCCCTTTCATTATGTTTGTTATTTTTATTAATAAAAGTCCATGCAACTTTCCTTTTATTACACCATATCATAACTTTATGACTTTAAAGAATATTTATAAATATTAATATGGCCTTATTATTCCTGCAAATCTATTATATGATTTCTTTGTATTAAAATTATTACACAATATCATAACTGTATATCTTTAAAGAATATTTATAAATATTAATGTGATATTATTATTCCTTCAAATCCATTATATGATTCCTTTGTATTAATAAAAGCATAGACAACTCCCCTGTTATGACATGTCATACATCACTTTATAGCTTCATAAAATAATTATAATAATAAAAAAATCGAACAACTTTCTTTTTATTACATCATACATCTTTGTATTAATAAAAGCATAGACAACTTTCCTGTTATGACATGTCATACATCACTTCATAGCTTCATAAAATAATCATAATAATAAAAGAATCGAACAACTTTCTTTTTATTACTTCATAGTAATATTCATAGCTTTATCAAATAATCATAATAATAAAAGAATTGAACAACTTTCTTTGTATTACATCATACATCACTTCATGATAATATGATAAATATATTATCATACAAATTGACATAGCAACAAAATTTGTACGAAAAAACATGAAAAATATAGAAAATAATTGAACCTTTAAGGGAATTTACTATGAGGTTTATCAAATAATCATAATAATAAAAGAATCGAACAACTTTCTTTGTATTACATCATACATCACTTCATGATAATATGATAAATATATTATCATACAAATGGACATAGCAACAAAATTTGTAGGAAAAAACATGAAAAATATAGAAAATAATTGACCTTTCAAGGGAATTTTCTATGAGGTTTATTAGAGTCTTTAGAGTGTTTTCCATAGAGCTCATTTCCTTGGTTTATTGATTTGTAGGGTGAACTTCACTTCTAGTTCTAGTTTAGGAGACTATTGAGTGTTAGTACTTAGTGTTCATGACATTGTATTTGGTTAAAGAAGAGTCACACCGAGAGGAGTCTTAAAAAAGTAGTAACTCATAAAAATAGTAACTAATGGGGGAGGGAGATAATATCACTTATTGAGGGAGGTTAAGGTGGGACAAACATAACATTCTATCATTATCAACAAAAATAGTAACTAATGGGGAGGAAGACAATATCACCTATTGAGGGAGGTTAAGGTGGGCCAAACATAACATTTTATTCTCTATGTTAGATGTATCCTATTTATTAACTCACGATAAAGTGCTTTTAACCATGAGTTACTTAATTTTTTGTTTTTGAGTGTAAAATATCCTGCTAAAATTTTCTAGCAAACTCATGATTAAGAAAGAATATCCTCCAGTTTTAACTCAAAAACAAAAACCATGGTTAAAAATAGTAATAGAAATACATAAAAAAAAATTGGAAATGCATAAAACTTTCTCTTTTTTTTTCTCGGGAAGAAGGAAAAAATGATTGTCCTCCTTGATTTCCCTTGCAAGAATGTTTTGATGAAATATCATCATTGATCTGAAGATCTCCTATACAAGGAAAAGAAAACACAGGTAAGGGTTTTCTGCAAAAGAATTAGGATCTCTCGACAACACAAATGAACCACTTCCTTCCGACACACGAGGTCTATTATGCCAACATATCGGAGAAGGTAGAGTTGCAGCATGCAATTTTCTCTATATGGTACAAAGAACCTGTATTTTTAGATGACTACAAAATAGAATCCAAATATCTAAGGTGTTATTTCAGGGATGGGGAGAATGAATGAATAGAAGGCTTATGTGTTATTTCCATTCCTTTGTATTCATGTCAACTAGAACCCACCCTCACCAAACCACTCTCAAGGCATCAGGATTATGGCTTCCTCTCTTAGTCGTTCTTGTTGGGTTCCCTTTCAATGCCATTCAATTACTTTCATAGTAAATGCAGAATTGGTTCTCAATCATTCTTGGCAGGATCTAAGAGACAGTATCTCAAGCTCAACATAGTAAGGGACAAAGTATCTCAATATCAACACAATAAGGGGCCTAGAATCTTAACCAATTCCACCTAATTTGGCAAGTGAATTTTATTTTCACTATCATTGTCTACCTCTGTTACACATGAAATTTGCACACCTAGGTACCTTTCCCTAAGTGTCATAAGTGTCATATAAGTGTCTCATACACCTTGACACCATGGAATAACCTATGTCACAATCCATAGTCAATGTGGAGGAGGGATATATTACATGATGGCCAAAATACCAAGTGCATGTGAATTATTATTATTATTATTCATGAAAAAATAAATTAAGTGTGAGAATCCACTTCACATTTGGTTTCCTATTTTTTAGGGAAGCTGGAGGATCTCATGGATGGTTGAAATATTTTCTCCTTAAAATCCTTGAGAGATATTTCCTCCCTAAAATCCTTGCAAAATATTTTCTCCTCAAATATCTTAAAGATCCTTTTTTTAGTGGATATGATGAGAGATCCTCTCCATGGTGGTTAAGCCTCCAAATCCTATATAATGAGGGATTTCCATGGAGGAGGGAGGCATGGAGAAGTTTAAAGATACCAAACTTATGATCTCATAAGGAAGGAGGCAAATTGGAGGTATCAAAGTTATGGTCTTGGGATCTTTGTGCAAGGGATGGATGAAGAGGACTTGGAGAGGTTGTTGTGAGTTCATCTATGGTTTGTAATTATATCTTTTGAGTTCTCACATTAATATATAAGTGCTTGGCATGTTTCCTTCACGTTTGTGTACATTTTCATGGACTTGTTCTTTTTGGATGAATCTAGCTTTAAAATAATCATGATAGAATAGGAAGTATGCTTTGTCTTTAGTGTTTATTGGATTGCAGGACTCGTTGAAGGACTTGGAGATCAAGCTCAACTTGGACTGAGAGAGGACAAACTTCATAAAAAGGTACTCATAATTTCTTCTTCTTTTCCCTTGACTAGTTTAAATACATTTAAAGGAATTTTAGTGTTCAAATTTAGCACCTTTCTATCTTGGTCATACGGGTCTAAGATCCAAGAGGGAATTCACCTGTCTGAGGGAGAATTTTCCTACAATAGAAATTGGTGACTCCATTGGGGATCGACATTGAATTGTATTTCCTTGGATTTTTCCTGCCCCTTTCCCAGCTTTTAGATAAGTTTTACTGTTTGTTTATGATCCATTACCTTTCTCCCATCTTCACTAGCAATTTCACCAATTTTTGTGCATCCTGGGTGAGTTTTTCTGTAGTTTTTTTCTCTTTTTGAGTTTTTGGGAAGATCAATGCCCCCATGTAGGCCATATCAGAGCGCTAGAACTCTCCTACGGTTCTTTACAAAGTGATTCAATGCTCTGTACCCTTGAGACAGGGAGTGTTGGTCTCCTTTTTGGAGGATTTTTGCCTTCTTCTGCTAAGATTTTTTCAGCCTGTTTTGTGGAAGTATTTACCCAGACTTTGTATGTTGGTTTGAGAAGTTCTTTAGGTTGAGATTTGGTGTTTATCGCTCCCTATTTTCTTGATTGGAGATTGAAAATTTTTCAAAAATGTGAAATTTCCCTTTCTAGTTGCTTGTTTTGTCGGGACAGTTTGAGTGATTCCTCTTTCTCCCTATCTTTTCTTGGATTCTTCTCTGCATATTCTTGTACTCCTTGAATGTTTGTCAGTTGTTGAATATTTGATTGAGTTCTTGTTAGAACAAGTTTCTACTTTTTTTCTTTCAGTTCTCATTTCTTTGAGTGCATGCTTTGTTTGAAACCTTTGTCGCTTCGTGTCTTTTGCATCTGCATATGACTCTTTCTTTTAATTGAAAGTAGTGAAGCATTAAAGGATTTGAATTTACTTTCTTTATACATTAGAATTAAAAAAAGAAGATAGTTGCATTCTTGCTTTTGGGTAGGGAAACTAGCTTGCATTTGAAGTAACGAAATTGAATTGTGTATTAGTGTACAGTCTCTTTGGATCATTTCTTTAGGATCTTCATATTAATGAGTTTCATAAAATTTTGGGACAATGTGCATCTGGGAATGATAAATGTTTTCTCCTTCTCGTAATATAGCTTTCATCAAAGTGAAATATTTTCATTCTCATTTCTTTGCATTGTTTAGAGTCAGTCAAAACATCATTTAGTCCATGCCATTTTCCTCTTCAGTAAACAACAACCACTAAAATGAACGCTAAAATAAAATTTATTAGACATTTTTACATTTTCTAGTAGAAAACATACATTAGCTTAGGCTGTAGGGATTTGGAATAGGTTGAAAGGATAACTTTCCAAAGGTGTAAAACAAACTTAGCATCTTGCGATAGGGAGAGAAAATCCAATTTTCGTATAAGCATAGCTGGGATCCCCCTCTCACAAAGGGGTTACACACGAGGTTGTGTTCGGGAGAGCTACATAGATTATCCCTCTATGGTTTGACTATTCGTAGTAGTCAGATCGTATATTGGGGGTTCTTCTTGAGGTTCAACTGTCTTCATTTGGTCTTGGTGCTTCATGAATCCTAAATCTGTTCGGGGTCCTATGGAGTTCTATCGGTCCACTTGTCCTCAGTTCTCTTGAAGGATTTCAGACTTGTTATCCTACCCATACGTTTGGACTGGACTGTTAATTGTACCCGCCCAGAGGCTTACTGCGAGTTGGTGACCTTAGTATCCATAATCTTTAGGGTCTTTACACAAGGTGACAGTGAAGGGAAGTCTTCGTTGTACCTGGAGCAAACGTTGATCAAACTCACTCGGGATCCTTGGAGGGTAAATCCACGATTATTGTGTGGAAGCTTGCATCAAGGCGTAATTCCTTTAAGCATGTCACCAACGTAACTGATTCACCCACTCTATCTCAACCCCTTCTTATATTGATCTCACGGCGTTGGATTTCATCACCAACTAGTGGTTTCATTGTGGGAAGTTTTGTTTTGATTATTTTCTTCTCTGATTTTTAGCGTGTGTTGTTTATTTTTCCCTAGCAAACTCTAGGTTGGATCTTTTTTTAATGGCGTCAGTTCCCGAAAATACCAATGGACCAACCCCTTCTCCAGGGGAACCTTTTTGTTTCCTTCTTACGGAAACGTTGGTGCTCCTTACATCGCTACTTTGAGCCTTCCAAGTCTCACAATTGGATTACCGATATGGTTATTTTCCACTATGGTAATCTCAAATGCACCTAGTGCTTCAGATGTAAGCACACCACCCACACTTCAACCTCATGTTGACCTTTCTCCTTCTTCATCTGCCAGGTATCCTTTGCTTTCTCTTTCTTCGCCTAGTGAAATCTCAAAAACAAGTAGTCAGGTTGATAAGAAGAAGAAGAAACAAAAAAATAAGAAGAAGAAGAATCATAAAGGGACCAAGCTTCCAACTACATCATATGTTGGATCCAAGAAACCAGCTACTATTAATCGTATTGGGAGTGTTGATGATATTGACAAGATTAAAACGAAGAATCTGAAACCCAAATTCCCTTGCAGTCTTTGTAAGGGTGACCACTTTCTAAGCGATTTCCCTGGTCTTCCCAACGTCTTAGAAATGTGGTCTTCCACGTTATGGGTCCCTGCTAGACATATGTTAAGCCCTAATACCGGCTCATTACCCCTTAATTGGGGCATATTACATTAGTAATGTTATTTTATTTATGTCGGCTTTATTCCATTAGTTGTAATTATACCTCTTAGTTTCCTATATATACCAAGGAGACATTTTCATTTGGAATCATCTTGGAATTGTACATTTATGTGGGCATAAGGAGGTTGCCCCCTCGAAGAGGCTTATTATCTGAATTTCTCTCTTTTTCAAGGTGTTGAGTACTTATTCTGAGGTTTTTCTATGCTATATTGATATTTGGTTCTTAACATATGGTATCAGAGATCAAGGTCTTGGGTTTTCACTGCTACATCTGAGACACCTTGGAATTTTTGCTATAAATTTTTTTCTAAAACGTTTCAAAAGGAACGAAATGGAGGATATTTAGTAGACTGATCAAGGTACATTGGTTTAAAATTTCAGCTCCTGAGGCCTTATAATTTCGGAGATACAGCTTGTGCAAGATAGGGTTTTGGAATCATCCTGAACTGAGTCATTGCGGAATTTTCACTATAAAATGTTTTTTGTAATGTTTCAGACCCTGAAATATGGAGGATATTCATAAAAAATAGTAAGGTATCTGTGGTAAAATTTTTAGCTTTTGGGTCGTCTTACATTTGTAGATACACCCTGTGGAAGATAGGGTATTTGACTAGTCCTATTGAGTAGTCTCAAGAAGGTGTTCCAGGTAAAATAATCATAACTTCTTCCTAGAGTATATAAATTGAGTGATATTGGTTGCATTAGATATTGGACAATATTTAGTATTTTCGGTACGAGTTTCAGAATTTAATATCAATAATTTTGGGTGGGGCACTCTATACAAGTGACATCTGCCAGAAAGGCCAAAAATCAGCAAGTTGTGGGGAAGTTACTGTAAATTCCACTTGGCACATCCAATTTTGATCAGACCTATGGCATTGCAGAGAAGAAATATCAGAGAACTATAAAAAATAATTTTTCATACCGAGAAGGGCCGAAACTTTGGAGATACAGTAGAAGAAATATTGTCTAGCAGAACCACCTCAAAATCAAGGTTCAAAAGTGATACTCGGCCAACATGCCACCCAAAAAGGGAACTTCTACACCAAATAAGCCTCCAAATAATCCTACATGGACTCTTGATGAAGGTGAAGAAATGCATAGGCACATAAATGATTTACAAAAGAAGACAGTAACAAAAGATGAACTACAAGAGATGATGGAGGGTTTAAAAGGGGAGATTGTGGAAGGATTGAAAAATTTCATAATAGAGAGGACACTTGAAAGTGAAAATGTATCCCATGAAATTCATGATGAGGACACAAGGAAGGTGAATCAAGAATGGAGAAATTCTAACTTTGGGTTGAAGACCAACCACGTTCCTAATATCGATATGAGGAAGTTTGATGGCAAGGACCCAATCACATGGATACTTTAGATGGAGGAATTCTTTGATCTACATAATGTGCCACATACACAAAAGGTACAGATTTCTTCTTTATATTTAGAACCCAATCAATTTGTATTGTATCGATGGCTTTGTTCTCGCAAATCACTCGTCACTTGGACAATTTTCACGGAAGAAATAATAACACACTATGAGGATACAAGGAGCAATACCTTCTTTAGCCAATTGATAAATCTCAAGCAAAAGGGTTCAGTTATAGAGCACATTGAGAACTTCCAAAGATTGAATATAAAGGTGACATATATTCCAGATGAGCACTTGATTGATGTATTCATAGGAACTTTAAAGGATAACATTCAACGTGAGGTTCGCCTTTGGGAACCCAAATCATTGGAGAATGAATTTAAGGTGGCAAGAAATGTTGAAAGTAAAAATATGGCTATAGCTACTAGAAGGACCAATCCCAACATCTATAGAGAGAATAATGCTCCTTCTTCTAAAACACCTCAACCTACAAGGTTGACACCTCAACAATTGGAGGAAAGAAAAGCAAAAGGTTTATGCTTTAATTGTGATAGTGAGTACAGTAAGGGACACAAGTGTGGTGAGAAGAAATTACTCTACATAGATTGTGAAGAGGAAGAAGAACAAGAACAAGAACCATCTCAAGATGAAAACGTAGAAGCAATTTCGTCTGAAGAGTTGACTCCCATGATATCATGTAATGCATTGGTTGGAATTAACACTCCTCAAACCCTCAAGATCGAAGGA
>ML785507.1:1107757-1126893 GCA_009831015.1 Picea engelmannii | reverse complement strand
GAATGGTGGTATAACACTTCCTTTCATACTGCAACAAAAATGACACCATTTATGGAACTCTATGGATACCACCCTCCTTCCATCACTTCTTCTCTAAAAGAAAAATCTAAGGTTCAAGCAGTGGAAGATCACATCGAGCATCAGCAACAAGTTCTCCAAATCTTAAAGGACAACCTAACCATGGCACAAAATCGCATGAAACAACAAGCAGATTGACATCGTAGTGAAAGAAGTTTTGAAGTAGGGGATTAGGTGTTTTTAAGACTAAAACCATACAAACAGATGTCCCTCAATCAAGCCAAAAAGGATAATAAATTATCACCAAAGTACTATGGCCCTTATAAGGTGTTGCAAAAGATTGTACTATGTCATACAAATTGGAGTTGCCTACATCTTCATGAGTACACCCATTTTTCCATGTTTCATGCTTAAAGAAGGTTATAGGAGACAAGATCCCAGTTCAAACTATATTTCCAGAACTTGACGAGGAAGGAAAAATCATATTGGAGCCTAAAGCCATCACTGACACAAGAGTTCGCCAGCTGAGGAATAGATCCATTTTAGAGTATCTCATTAAATGGAGGAAACTACTGGCTGAAGATTCCACTTGGGAAGATGAGTCTTTTATATAGAAGCATCCAGAGTTACTCAAGCATTGTGGACAACACTTGTCTCAAGGGGAGGGGCATGTTAATCCCTAATATTGGCTCATTACCCCTTAATTGGGGCATATTACATTAGTAATGTTATTTTATTTATGTCGACTTTATTCCATTAGTTGTAATTATACCTCCTAGTCTCCTATATATACCAAGGAGACATTTTCATTTGGAATCATATTGGAATTGTACATTTATGTGCGCATAAGGAGGTTGCCCCCTCAAAGAGGCTTATTATATGAATTTCTCTCTTTTTCAAGGCGTTGAGTACTTATTTTGATTTTTTTCTATGCTATATTGATATTTGGTTCTTAACAACATATACTCTCACCTTTGTCCTCGTATGGATGAGGTTTCTTCTCTTTTGGAAAAGCTTCAACTTCCAACTAGTTGTCATAAGATTTCCCCCAACCCCTCATTAGTTGATGGACTGGTTAATCTGGTTCCATCCCCGGTCAATCTAATTGATCAGGTTGTCAATCTACTTTCATCCTCGATTGAAACACAAACCCAAGTAGTTGATCCAGTTCCATCTTCGATCAGCACCACTCTTCATCTAAAGAGTGAAATCCAAGTGGTCTATCCAGTTCCATCATCGATCAATCCCACTCCACCCTTGAGGAGTGCCAAAGTGGTCGATTCGGTTCTGCCATCGGTCGATCCCACTCCTCCTTTGAGGAGTGCCAAAGTGGTTTCTTCGGTTACATCATCGGTCAATCCCACTCCTCCTCTGAAGAGTGGCAAAGTTGTCACTCTGGTTACATAATCGGTCAATCCCACTATTCATCTAAAGAGTGAACCCAAAGTGGTCACTCCGATTACACCATCTGTCAACCCCATTCTCCCCTTGGAGAATAAAACCCAAGTGGTCGATATGATCCCATCATCGGTCGATCCTACTCTCCCTCTAAAGAGTAAATCCGATACTGCCCATGTTTTTCTCGTTGATACAGAATCTACCGTGTTAGGGACTCCTTCTCTCGCGAAACCCCCTCCAAGTAATGAGGCCATCCTTTTTGATTGGGGTGCATTAACTGGACCTCGTCTTCCCTCTCACATTCCTTTCAAGATTACAGTACATGTTTGTGGTCGGGTCTTTCCTCATACAGTGATAGATGAAGGTGTGTTCGTTAGTATTTTATCCTCTATTGCTTGGAAAGATTTCGATTGTCCTCAGCTTGTACCAGTTGCACATAATCTGTTAGCTTTTAACAGAAGAAAATGTCACCCTTTAGGATTCCTTCCTCAGTTTCCCATAACTTTGGGAGACAAAAATATCTTTATTGATGTTATGGTAGTCCAGGACCCATTGGATTTTGATTTACTCCTGGGGAGAGATTATGTCTATTCCATGAAAGCTATTGTGTCCACTCTTTTTCATGGGATATATTTCCCTCATGATGGAAGAATTGTGGCTATTGATCGATTTTCATGCATTGGTCCTGACTTTATTACCAACCCAATGACCTCCCTAAATGGTTCTTATATGTAGACGGTATCGCCCCCGCCACAGGTTAATTATGTGGCATTATCTCCCATGCCTTCAGTTATCGATGAATATGAGCCTCTCATTGTAAGGTCAACCTATTATGACTTAGATCTGGTAGTTGACATGGTGATCTCTTCGATAAGGCTAGTAGAGAATGATATCCTTACCCCTGTTGTGGCCCTCGACATGTGTTCCTTCCAGAGCATTGTTCTTTCGTCTAGTGAAGATATCTTGGAAGCCATGACCGATTTTTGTCCCTTGACGTGGTTTCCTTCCATAGCATTATCCTCTTGGAATCCTTGATTAAGCATAGGTCACGAGCATAATTTTCCTCTCTGTGGGAAGCTCATTAAAAAATGAAACAAAAATATGGGGATTGAACCTAGAACCTTGAGCATAGTTCTTTTCCTATGTCAATATCATTAAAAAATGAAACAGAAGCCACAAGCATAGTTTATCTTATCTATGGAAAGCTCGTTAAAAAATTAAACAAAGGTTACGAGCATAGTTTTCCTCCATGTGGCAAGCTCGTTAAAAAATGTAATAGAAATATGGGGATTGAACCCAGAACATTGAGCATAGTTCTTTTCCTGTGCCAAGCTCATTAAAAAATGAAACAGAAGCCACAAGCATAGTTTCTCTTCTTTGTGGAAATCTCGTTAAAAAATGAAACAGAGGTTACAATCATAGTTTTCCTCTCTGTAGCAAGCTCGTTAAAAAATGAAATAGAAATCTGGGGATTGAACCCGGAGCCATGAGCATAGTTTTGCTTCTATGTGGCAAGCTTGTTAAAAAATGAAACAGAGGTCTTGAGCATAATTATTTTCCTTTGTCAAGATCGTTAAAAAATGAAATAATCTCCTCTCCCACCAAGTCAAGTCTTTCGTTAGGTCTCATATTTGAACCTTCATTTCATCCACCTTTATCCTTTTTCTCCATCTAGTACAGAAATTGGTGACAACCTCAAAGTCGATGAATGAAATGAATCTTGGGGGGGCATGTCTCCAGCCTTTGATTTTCATTCTGGCATTAAGACACTAGCTTTTCAAGCTGGGGGTAGAGTACCAACCATCCATGCGTATCCCTACCTTTGGAAATTACATTGGGAATTTACAAGCATAGTTTAATTTTGTTTCAAGCTTGTGTCAAAATGAAACCAATATCGAGCTTAGTATTTGTTCATTCTCATGCTCGTAAATACATGAGAATGTAACCGAGTATACTTTTATCACTTTTTCGGAATCGTAAAGGTTATACCAAAAAGGAACCCCTTGGAGTCTCCTTTAATCTCTTTTCAGACTCTCTAAACATGAA
Source organism: Picea engelmannii (assembly GCA_009831015.1). Lineage (NCBI taxonomy): Eukaryota > Viridiplantae > Streptophyta > Pinopsida > Pinales > Pinaceae > Picea > Picea engelmannii. The sequence continues at coordinate 1,123,431 of ML785507.1, read as the reverse complement.
AATATTGCCGAGTGATCTTGCTTCCTTTCACACTCATTAAAAGGTTTGAAAGGGCATCTTTCAAGTGGTAGTTTATCTCTTTTTCGGCCTTGCGAGACTAACATTACAAAAAAGGACAACCATGGAGTCATCTTGAATCTCTTTTCAGACTCTCTAAACATGAAAATATTGTCAAGTGATCTTGCTTCCTTTCACACTCATTAAAATGTTTGAAAGGGCATCTTTTGAGTGGTATTTTATCTCTTTTTCATCATCGCGAGACTAACATTACGAAAAAGTAAAACCTTGGAGTCGTCTTTAATTTCTTTTCAGACTCTCTAAACATGAAAAACCACTGAGTTTTCTTTCTTTGGACTCGCTAAAATACACATTGAAGGGCCCATATGGGGATGAACCCTTACTTCTTCTAGTTCGTTAAACAAAGGAAGAGGAAATTATTGAAGGTGAGTTATATCAAGCATGTGTTACCCTCCTCGAGCTCGTTAAATTAAAAAGAGGTAATCATCTATCTCGATGGGGGAAAAAATCGAAGGAAGTGGGTCACGTTTTTTAGAATTCTTTATGGCATATTTTGTCTCCCTTGAACATGGCACGTGTTTGTGTCTCATCTTACAGTTGGGTAATCCGCTTGTCTCTGAGTCATACCAATTCCATGTGTCATCATATTTTTTTGTCCAATCGAAGAGTTCTCTTATTGTCTTCATATTACATTTTCGTACTTGTCAAGTCAATGCTCCCAAGTCAGTTATCATGCCTCATCATGTTCAAGGGAAGTTTCACTTCAAACCATCCATCTACAGTATTACCAGTTTCCATTTCCTGTGTCATTTCATACTCATTTGATTCACCATCTTACATCACTTTCCTATGTCAGTTTCATGTCATTGATTAGGGATACATCAAGAAACGCCTTCGACGAGTCTTTTCCTGTTGACTTCAACACATCATTCAGGAATTAGACTTAGAAACTAGTTAGTACCTTCGGACCTGCATGCCTTAATGGAAGGCCTCCTTGCCTCTGAAAGTAGGTTTACATCATTGACCTCTGATCAGATGATTCCATGAATGTTCGACCTCAACTCATTTATTCACATTCGTTGGAATGTACTAGGGTACCTTGGGATTCATTGACATCATTGGTGATTTCCCTCGCACTTGTTAACGGTTTACCTCATTAAACAATAATCAAGTGGTTTCTACCATGTTCAACATCAAAACATCTATTCACATGGATAGATTCGTACAACATCAGGATTGGGACGAAGACCCTGGGTTGAGAGTTCACTCTTTTATTTTCTTTGGCCATGCCACAAAGGAGATCATTTGAGCATGTTGATATATAGACTGACACATATATCCACATTGTATTCGTCCATGGCTATGTTTTATCATCTCGTAGATCCATTGTTTATTTCTTGTGGCTACAACTAGTTCATGTCATGGAGGTATGGATCCACATTGTATCTTTTGTGGCCATATCCTTATTCAATATTTTTCATGGATCCGTAGTGTATTAGTCAGCGGTCATGCTTTGAGTCATCTTGTATTCCGAGAATTGGTATGCTTGCCTTAGAAATGGAACATTTTTTAATATTGTTTGATGGTTGTTTGCGGCTTCTTCCAGGTTCTCCAACTCCACACCCTTGCATTAAATATTTGTAAAGTGTTTCGTCCATCATTCTCTCTCCTGACCTCACACTTTAGGGTGCATTCTGTTACACATGAAATTTGCACACCTAGGTACCTCACCCTAAGTGTCGTAAGTGTCATATAAGTGTCTCATACACCTTGACAGCATGGAATAACCTATGTCACAATCCATAGTCAATGTGGAGGAGGGATATATTACATGAAGGCCAAAATACCAAGTGCACATGAATTATTATTATTATTCATGAAAAAGAAATTAATTAAGTGTGAAAATCCACCTCACATTTGCTTTCCTATTTTTTAGAGAAGGTGGAGGATCTCATGGATGGTTGAAATATTTCCTCCTTAAAATCCTTGAGAGATATTTCCTCCCTAAAATCATTAAGAAATATTTTCTCCTCAAATATCTTAGAGATCCATTTTTTAGTGGATGTGATGATAAATCCTCTTCATGATGGTTAAGCCTCAAAATCCTATATAATGAGGGCTTTCCATGGAGGAGGGAGGCATGGAGAAGTTTAGAGATACCAAACTTATGATCTCATAAGGAAGGAAGCAAATTGGAGGTATCAAAGTTATGGTCTTGGGATATTTTTGCAAGGGCTAGATGAGGAGGACTTGGAGAGGTTGTTGTGAATTCACCTATGGTTTGTAAGTATATCTTTTGAGTTCTCACATTAATATGTATGTGCTTGGCCTAATTCCTTCAATTTTGTATACATTTTCATGGACTTGTTCTTTTTGGATGAATCTATCTTTAAACCAATCATGATAGAATAGGAAGTATGTTTTTTCTTCCATGTTTATTGGATTGCGGGACTCGTTGAAGGACTTGGAGATCAAGATCACCTTGGACTGAGCGAGGACAAACTTCATAAAAATGTTCTCATACTTTCTTCTTCTTTTCCCTTGACTAGTTTAACTACATTTAAATGAATGTTGGTGTTCAAAGTTAGCACCTTTATGTCTTGGTCATAGGGGTCTAAGATCCAAGAGGGAATTCACCTATCCGTAGGGAAATTTTCCTACAACAACTTCTATCATTTTCTTCTCTTTATATGATGGTAGGAATGGAAAAAACCTCTATATTATCTCACTACATAACCAATAGTTCATCTACAATCAATTGGTGTGGCCCCAAAACCCAAGAGAGGTGGAACTCAAACTAGTACAATGAAAACATAACCCGTATTAGTGTTGGAAACAACCAAAATTGGTATTGGGAACTACTTTAATAAACTATATGACCACAAGGGGCCACAACACTATCTTTCACAACCCCTACTTGGTTACCTTGATAGATCTATAAATTAATGTGTTTTGTAGCATAATATTTCTTTACTATTTGGATCTCCACACAAAGAAATCCAACCAAAGTAGGGATTGCACCATATGCACCAATCATTATCCTATTCTCATAAAAAACTAACAAGATAAACAAGTTTCCAACATCCTTTTGTCTTCCCCCCATGCTTGACTTGTTGATAACCTCAATAGACCAATTTCCCCTGTGATAACTATTGTACCTATGTCGTTTTCATAGATGAAAAGTTTAAGAACTGTCACTGCATTCTCTTTTCTTCTACCATCAAGTGCATTTTAGACAATTTTTATTTCTAAAATATAATTTATATATGCAAGACCATCCATAATGTAACATCCCTAGTTTTAATCCCTGCAAATTATAATGTAATTGTGTAAATGTGAATTAGGTTGGTGAGATGATGTGTTGGAGCAAGGAGTCCACATTGATTTAATATGGTCAAGGGATGAATTGTATACTATGTGCATGGAATAATTAATAAAAATAGTAATCATTGGTTGTGATACGAAATGAATTAAGAACAATGGGGGGTTATGATTCCATAAGAGAGAGGGGGTCCAAGGGGGAATTATTAATGGGTATTAATCCAGCCCACATTCCTAAAATTATATTATTATTGTGTATAACCTTGTATTTGTTGTTGAGTGTTCTCAAAGACAATCATTTAAGTCATGTAAGAGGGTGGGTGTGGGTAGTCACATCCCATAGTTATTAGAGAGCATGGTCTGAAGTAAAATCATATTTGGGAAGAGTGAGAGTCAACCAAGCAAGGGAGAAGAAAGGAAATTCGTATGGAGAAGAGGGACAACTTTTACATGTAGTTTTTGGGAAATAAAGGAAGAGATGAATGTTGGGAAGAGAACCATCCATGTTATGCATGAAGGAAGCCATTGTTTGGTTGTGTGTTATGTTGGAAATGAGGCTTGTGCACCTGTAAAACAATTTGTAAGCCTATAGTGTGTTTCTCATTGAGGGAATGGATCAAGATGCTTGTGTAGGCTACTATGAGCACTCTTGAAGTAGTTGAGAGTTTCTAAAGTCCCTAACTGATGGATTCCTGGCCAATCGAGTGCATTGGAAGCCATGATAAATGAATGTTATATCCTAAGGGACTATGAGTAGTAAAGCATGTACATTCATTGGGTTGTGCAGGTTGTGGGGAAGAGAGAGTTTGTGGATTTGGAACTATTGTAGGAGTAGAACCTAGGTTTGTGGATGTTGTGTGTGGAGAGTGGATAACCAAAGTGTCAGATTGCCTTGTGGAATCATAGCCTCAGATTGGAGGTGGCATGTTGTTGAGATTTAGAACAACAAAGCATATGGCTGGGAGGTCCATCCTTCGTAAGCATCCAATTGAATTACATTTAAAAAAAAAAATAAGTGTTTATGTTGTGTTATTTATGATTTTCCCGCTAAGTAAATGATATCTAAATGTTGTGTTATGTTTTGTTGGGTTTGCATGTATTCATGAATTTATAAATGTTGTATATGCTTTGATAAATCGACATGTTATTTGCTATAGTTTTTATGGGACTATTTCCCTTTGGTTTTATGTTATATGTATGGGGAATTTTTAATTCGATTTTAGCATACTAATTAATTTTCCATAGTGATAGAACTCAGAATGGGTGCTAGGTACATTACACATAAATATAACATGAAATTTTGAATGCAACACATATTTATCCATGGTGATCTTCAAATATTTAAAAGTTTGAACATGTTCACCCTCAACTTGTGTTCTTTGAATATTATGTGGAGGAGCTTGCGATGTTTTAGCCAAATTAACAACATTCATGAAATTATGCTTGCAACTAGGGTTAATAGAAACAATAGTATTCTCTTGTTGAATAAATCCATGAACCTATAACATGAAGTTGTCACATGAAAATAAATCCTTGATGCTTGCTTTCTCCTTACTCTTGGGGTGAGACCACTTGTATAAAAGTAATTTTTCATATGATTCATTAGAAATTGCCATCATATTAGTAGAGTCCAATCAATTCCACCATATGGCAACATCTTCTTTGAAACTAGAGGGTAACAAAACCTTCCAACCCTTTATCCATTTTGACTTTGCAGATTCTATCAATAGTTCAATTCTAGGGCCATCATATTTTCCAATAAAACACATCTTTCTCAAAAGAAATATTCAAAAGAATGTAAGGATTATAAAAATAACTTACTTTTCATTAGAGCTCATTTATGTAGCTAGGGTTTGAGGTCGAAACTGGAAAATGGTCATAACTTCAATTGTACTTCCCGAATTGGCTATTATGACCACAATTATGAAATGACATGGTTTTTCTCAAGATAATGGTACTACTTTGATTGAAATATATGCACTATGTCAAAATATATCCAATATGAGAAATTCATGGTCATCATCAGAAAAAACCCTAAACTTTTGAGGATTTTGAATCGACAATATATCCACTTCCCAGACTCCATTTTGAATGATTTATTTTTTGAAATTCGGTAATTTTTTTAGAGTAATTTAGATATGTGGTTTATTTATACCAATTATGCATAGAAATTTTCAAATTTTGACCTAAATATTTCCATCCTCCTTCCATAAAAAAAAACACTAAAAGAGAAAAAAAATATTCCACTTTGTGCTAAAGAATTTTCCCACTTCATGCCCAAGAAAGAGTTATGATACCACTTGTAGTAAAAATCCAAATATATAAGAGAGTATTCACCTTAAAAATTTAAAGATAAACGCTAAAAACCAAAGATACCAAAGTATCCACCATGAACAACACCGTGAATATAGAGAGAAGAACCCTTGAGGTAGTGTAACACCATCAAATACTCCTTATGGAAGGAATCACTCTACAAGAAATGATTTCTACAAGAAAAAACAATACAACACATATATCCAATACAATGATACCCGTGTGTATTTATACTTTCAAATGAGTATTTCTAGGGGTTTTATGCCAACTACCCTTTATTATTATATTAATTCATTTTAATCACACAATGGGCATATTATTTCGTTTTAATTACATAGCAGGACTATTCCAATATGATGGCCACATTTCATTCATGACCCCCTTAGGTACCTTCCTAGGTACCCCATAGTATCCTTCCTCATTACATTACACCTTGAGCTCCAATGACTAGGTGGCGGTTTCCACTACACATTGATCCTACACCTAATTCTCAACTTCAAATTTTTTGTCCCTAACGTCATGTTAAATATTTCATTTGAGGGTTGAATTAATCACACAACATTGTAATTTAGGTACCTCATATTCATAACAATTAACCCCCCATTTTACCTTGTTCACTCGATTTGGGGGTTATAGACCGAGAGTTTGAAAGGATTTACCAACAAATCCCCATAGGTGTCAACATATTCAATCTTTAGGAACTAAAGAAGGTCTAACTTGAGACTCCATGAGAATCACAAAGACCATTAGTATTGTGTAGGGTGTTAAGGAATAAAACAAACAAGAAAAATTCATTAACTAGTCATCCATTCACTCATAACTACCACAAGCTTACTGCACTGAATAATATAAAGCATGCATACATTCAGATCATAACTCATCATACATAGAGATAAATATGCTCATCCTATACTCATTCATTCCATTAATTCAAAGTAGTGAGATACAATAAGATCGTGCCCTTCTCAAGATGCATGAACAGATTCAAAACATAGATGATCCATGCACTCAGATCTTGATCTAGTTTCTCTCTCATACTATGACATAACAAAACCAGAAATAACAAGAATTAAAAACTTGACTTAACTTGAGCTCTAGCTCATATATCTCTCGCCTAACAATACAATCTAGGATTTACTCAAAATCCCAACCATTACATATCCCCATATAGCCTGCCATATCTTCCACAAAGTGTGACAATCATAACAAACTTTCCCTCTCATCCATAATCTTGACCATGACTAGTCACGTTGTTACAAAAATAGTTACATTGATGCCTGAAGATATTTTCGGATGTATCTAGTATGTGGTTTCTTTAATTCCTCATGTGCAGTACAAAATGGGTTGGCATGCACAATAAATGCTTGGTTGGCGCAGATGATGAACTTGGCTCCACATAGTGCATACTCTCGAGTGTGAGTGCATTTTTGAATTATGGTGCATGCATAACCTCTCCTAAACCTTAGGTGTCAACAGGCCCCCAACACTATTAGTTGGCTTGTCCTCGAGCCAAGGACACTTCCTAGTTGATATCTCCTAGATAAATGTGCTAGATCCACTGGTTGGGTTTAGTGGGATGTGTTCAATAGTTCCTATTGAGGTAGAATATTCCATGTTTGGTTGATTATGCCATCATGCACATGCCTTGGAATTTTTTGATGATCCCCTGGACCTTAGATGTGAATAAGGGTCTCCATATTCATGAGCTCGACCTCTCACTCATCAATCTTTGTCTAGAAAATCTAAGGATAGATGTATTTTATGATATGATTCAGAACCCACAACACTATTTGGGCCAAGGACCACCTCTCGTACTTGGAAATATCACCCTAGTGACCTTCTTGGCTCTAACCACGATGATTTCTCCATTATGCATGACCTTCATCTTCTTTTTATCTCTCTCCAGCTTACTGATAGTGGGGAAGACACGATCAACTATACAAGAGAGAGAGAGAGAGGGCATCCCATAGAGTCAGGCTACTTGATTTATAAAATATGTTGATCCATGGATGCGAGATCATCGACTCTCAACCCTTGGGATTTGTAGTGACAATCGCATAAGATTCAAAGAATCTTTGAAGGAACTATTTGGTGTCTCTATTGTTTTAGTCGACAAACTATAGGTTGGGACCCCTACCCAAGATATGCGTAGATGATTTTAAGGATGGAAATTTATTTTAAAATATACAAACCTTGGCGAATCTTACTAATCCTTCATATGTCAACTATAAATGTTTGGCGATATTTTTGTAAAAATATTCAAATTTCTAAGTATTTTATATAGTTTTTATAAAATTTTGGCTATTTTTAAGGTAAACTATTTTTATCCTATAGAATTTGGGCGAATCATTTTTAAAATAGCGAATCTCATTTTTGGAAAAACCATGGAAAATTAGCCCATGAGAGAAATTTAGCCCCTAAAATCATCCCTCTTAGAGATGGAACTGAATATAAAACTCTCGTGGGAATTCAATTGTGGGTCATTGGGCCTCCTATGTGGAATGTATTCGATTATGTATCCATTTCTTGATGGAAGTAGCCATCATTCTGTAAAATTCTTAGTTCAAAATAAATTTTTGACACTGCTCGTTGCTCTAGTCGAACATTCATATGACCAATGATCCTAACTCTATTGTTGAGACTCTTTGTCCATAGTGGTCGACTCTTAGTGAAGGAAATGGCATTGGCTATGGGGAATATAAATGGCCACAAATGTATTTTCCCGCGTGGCCCCTTTTTATGGCATGGAGGATTTTGGTTGACTTGGTATATCTATTGGGATGATTGTTCTCGATTTACTAGGTGTCGAAATATGAGGTGCTCCTAACCATGTTGTATCATCGTACCGTCAATTTTTATGTTGGGAAATGTATCTATAACTTTTTTTGTCCCGCGTACATGTGTGACCTAGCATAATATAATTGCTTCATCCTTCATTGTGTTCACCTACCATATGTCCCATACATCACATGCGATAATCTGTTGTCGTGTCTGGTAGTCCGTACGTTATCCATTTCTTCTCCCATTTGGTCAAATCTTCAAAATATTGGTACATGGAACCTTGTCTCGTCTTCCCATATTACCTAACTTTTTCATACCCTACTATTTATTAGAGAATTGGATCTACCCTTATTGTCACCTACTTATTGCTACCCTAAGCTAAATATGAAATTGTTTGTCCATTTAGAGTGTAGTCGACCCCTGCAAGCCATAATACACCTTCAGCTGACCAAATGGTATAAATCAGTCTTTGAGGGGTTGACCCTATACTATCGCTAAATCTATTGCACATACTTCATTGATTTATACCATCCAAAACAGTCCTAACCAATGCATGCACAATTTACCAAGGTGCTTGAGGAACTTAATCTCATATAGTAGTACCAAAGAACCAGGTTGTGTAATTTTGTTCCTAATGATGTGGTTACTCTAGGAATTTTGTCTCTATCCCGACAATGGAACCTTTTTTTGGCTCGATTGGGGGGTGTTAGTCTCTAATTTTTCTTTTGATTTAGTGAGAAACTCTAATCCTAAACCCTCCCTACCTGCACTTCATTATTTTCTTTCATTTGATTTTAATCTTTGTTTTCAGTTTTTTATGTTTCACATTTTTAGCTTTTTGAATAATTTATTTAAGTTTGGAGTTGTAAGACATGGTTTTAAATGATGTGTCACTTTATATGCCTATTTGAACTTTACAATTTCAAATTATGCTAAGTCATTAATAGTGGTACGGGAATAGCCTTATTCCCGTAGCGCAAAGATAATCATGCCTTGATATTTGCCCATCACCCAAATTTTTTTATGATGACACAGATCGTGGTTTGAGAGTTCGCATGTGTCCCACAATAGCTTTGGAATCATTTTGTGATTCAAACCATTACATGATTGGATTGCTATGTACCCATAAAGGACTCATTTCAAATCATCCAATTCTCAATAATCATTATATTGAACCTGTCATTCTATGTCTGATTTTGCTGAATTTTAGGCGCAGGTATTTGCTCAGAGGAACAGTTATATACTAAGAGATTGTAGGTGGCAAATTCAGAATCTGAATCGTGCTAGTTATAGCATTTTGTTTTGATGGCGCCTAAGAGGAGCAGACAGGTAGTCATATTAGAACCCGAGGGTGCTGAACTCCTCGAAGCTTATCCTCATATGGCTCAAAGGTTCAAAGATGTCGGGTGGTTTGAATTCCTTACCACTTTTCAAGGTTACGATGAGCAGGTCTCCATGGAGTTTGCATTGAACTTTGATGATCACGAGGTGGAGATCAGGAAGATGCTAATGCTGGTGACAGAATAGAAAATTTCTAAAGGTTGCAGATTGGTGGTTGGAGGAGAAATATGGTGGAAGAAAGAGCATGTGATTACAAAGTTTGTCAATCAATTCCTACTTCCAGATAAGAAAAATCTGAATTGGAGAAGGGGAGTCCCTCACAACTGGATTAGACAAGAGTGGCATATCGTCCTAATCATAATTCACGGAAACCCTAGACTTGGTTGATTCAATCCCTAAATCTTGATCCACAACCAAGCAAACAAAGAAAGGGCAAAGGGAAGAAGGCAGCCACATAGAAAAAGAGTATCACAGTTAATGAATTTTCTATCAAAGAAAAAGTAGAAAGGCTTCCATTACATAGGAAAACAAAAGAAGACAAAAACTTGGGGAAGATAGAAAGAAAAGGAAAATAAATTTATCAGTATTCTATAAGACCTATAACAAGAGAAACCACCAGATCATCAAATCTGAAGCAGTGTTTTATGATGACAAAGGCTATTATTTTGCAGAACTAGAAAAGCTATAGGAAATACTATGTTTTTTACCTGTTATAGTCTTTATCTTCAAAAGTGGTTACAGAACAGCTGGAGAGGAATTTGTTGAAACCAAAAGAGGATTTTGTTGGAAACATTCCCCTTCACAAAAACCTCTCTTGATTTTTACATAGAAATCACATTTTAAGAGATTCAAATTGATCTTTGAGGCCTAATTTTCTGATAAAGCTACAGGAAATACTCTGTTATTTTTTACCTGTTTTAGTCTTTTTCTTCAAGAGAGGTTGCAGAATAGATGGAGATGAATTTGTTGAAACAAAAAGAGGTTTTTGTTGGGAACATGCCCCTTCACAAAAACCTCTCTTTGTTTTTACACATCAATCACATTTTAAGAGATTTGAATTGATCTTTGAGGCCTAATTTTCTGATAAAGCTACAGGAAATACTCTGTTATTTTTTACCTGTTTTAGTCTTTTTCTTCAAGAGAGGTTGTAGAACCGCTGTAGATGAATTTGTTGAAACGAAAAGAGTTTTTTGTTGGGAACATGCCCCTTCACAAAAACCTCTCTAGGGTTTTACACAACAATCACATTTTAAGAGATTCGAATTGATCTTTGAGGCCTATTTTTCTAATATTTCACAATAAATAATTTCTTGTTTTAGTCAGTAATTTTGGGAGAGGTTGGAGAACATATGGTGGTGAATTTTTTGAAACCAAAAGAGGTTTTTGATGGGAACGAGTTCCTTCACAAAAAAATCTCTCAGTATTTACACAAATATCACCATTTAATAGATACGAAGAGATTGTTGGACCCTATTTTTCAGGAATTTACCAGATTTGTTTTCCTGAAAAATCTCATTGACAACAGTTAACAAGCCACCTCATCAATTCGAATTGGAGATCAGATTGGATCTTGTCCTTGATTATTTGAAATAAGAAATAAAATATAGATGAGAAGGTTTTCAAATCCATTTCTTTTGGATCTTGATAATTATGTATTGTTTCTATATAAACTCTGTAGAATGAGAAGTTATGAGGGTGGGAATTGAAGATCCAAAGGACTTATTCTGAAACTCCTTGTAAGGAATTATTATTCTATATGACACTTAATAGAAAAGGAATATGGTTGGTTAGACACTCTTTTCTAATCTGTTTTCTTTCTTCATGCTTTATCTTATTATTCAAACTGCAATGCATTTCTTTTCTTGATTATTGATTAATACAGTAAAGAATTTGTTGTGGTGGTTAGACACTCTTTTCTAATCTGTTTTCTTTCTTCATGCTTTATCTTATTATTCAAACTGCAATGCATTTCTTTTCTTGATTATTGATTAATACAGTAAAGAATTTGTTGTGGTGATTATTTTCAAGTTTTGATTTCAGGTTGATGGTCTTATTTCTTAATAAGAATTTGAGATAAGAATTTGTGTGAAGTTGAAAAATTGAAAACTTCATTTTCTATTTTCCTTATTTGTTTAATCCATCTATGTGACTACCTTTTAACTAGTCAATGGGATATTTTTTGTTCTTATTTTGATTTTCTCATTTATTTTATTACCTTGAGCCAGTTTTCAACCACCTTATTCAAAAACCAAACCATAAAAACCTTCAAAACACCTTTGCAATAACTCGATGATGCCCTAGCTTGCCCTCACACAGTCAAGTGCAACTTCAGGGACTCACATTTTTGGCACCGTTGTCGGGGACGGAGACACGAAGTATTTATCCCTGGGAGAATGACAACGATCAGATCCACTTCCTGATGGTGAACAGGAAGGGGATAGATACATGACTACAGATCTTTCACCATGGCGACTCCACTGTCTAAATATTAATAGGCGACTCCACTGGATCCAAACATAGAAGCCATTTTGGCTCAAAGGTTTGTTTTTTATGATTTTTCAGATGTAGTTGGTTTTCCAAACCCAATGCTTAGCAGAGATGAATGGGAAGGTATCCTTCCTACATTTAAAGGCGGAGATTGGGAGGTTCTGGCTAAGCATCTGCTAGATTTTCATGAGTTTATTCATGAACGTCAGATTGTGCATGAGGATGTCAAGATCAAGATTTTCAGATACTCATTGAAGGGAGAAACCCTTGACTGGTGCAGATCTCTTCCAGCTTCAAGTATTAACTCATTAACAAGTTTTCATAATGGCTTCAATATATTTTGTAAAGAAGATTTTTCAGGTGAAAGTCTTTTTGAAAATTGTTGCGATATATTTGAGAAGCATATTCAGCAGAAAGAAAAATTTTCTTCTGATGGTAAGGATGAAAATTATGTTGTTGAGGAAGATCATCAAGATTCAGTTGATGACAAGGACAAAGATTTCATAGTTGTGAATGCATTAGATTTTGTTTCTGATGCACTTTTTGTCTTAGATCTGAATGAAAAAATAGTTGAAGAAGAGGTCTTTCCTCAACTCCTTCAAGTGGTTTCCTATGATATGTTGTTACAAGTGATTAAAGAGGAAAATCAAGAGGCTGCTCATCAAGAATAGATATATGAGGAAGAATATGACAATGTTAAATTTGATCAACATGTTTATGAGAACATTCTGCCCATTTGTCATGTACAATCAGAACCAATATATGGAAGTATCGAGCAACAAACAAAGGTAACCATTTTCAGTTATCAATCTACTTATTTCTATGATCCAGTAACCATTTATGTGGATTTATGTTTCTCAGAAGATTTCAGCCTTGCTATTTTTGGAATTAAATCAGATGAGGGTTGTAGGTATGTATTACAAATTAAAATTCTGTGACACATAAAGAATTCTTCTCTAATTTCTATCTGCGTTGAAAGAGCTTTGGTAAATGGTTTGATGTTATCATGGCTTCATTGGAAGCGTGATGTCACATGATGAGCCAATTTTTATTGGTTAAAAGTAGGAATAGATAGAAGAATAAGCTCTCCATCAAGTATGAGATTATTTTCAGTCTGTTAGTTTGCAGCAAAAAAATTGGTTTCAGTTTTGAAATAAAGACTCCATGCCCAATGCATTTAAAGAACTATTGACAGGGGTAGTTTTGGCTTCAAATGAGGAGTAGAGTTGTAGAAGTTTGGGCCATATTTGAATGATAGTGACTGACTCCATAACCCAATGGACTAGGCACAACACAGAAAAATGTGAATGTTTGCAGAGACAAAATTTTGTAGGTTGAGTTGCACGGATGCACAAAGGAAAAGGCACAGTGGTATGTTTGTTCTTGATGCCTCATGGGGAGAGAATCATCCCCCAGACGGAGCCAGTGTTAGTCTCTAATTTTTCTTTTGATTTAGTGAGAAACTCTAATCCTAAAACCTCCCTACCTGCACTTCATTGTTTGCTTTCATTTGATTTTAATCTTTGTTTTCAGTTTGTTATGTTTCACATTTTTAGCTTTTTGAATAATTTATTTAAGTTTGGAGTTGTAAGACATGGTTTTAAATGATGTGTCACTTTATATGCCTGTTTGAACTTTACAATTTCAAATTATGCTAAGTCATTAATAGCGCTACGGGAATAGCCTTATTCTCATAGCGCAAAGATAATCATGCCTTGATATGCACCCGTCACACAGATTTCGTTATGATGACACAGATCGTGGTTTGAGATTTCACATGTGTCCCACAGTAGCTTTGGAATCATTTTGTGATTCAAACCGTTACATGATCGGATTGCTCTGTACCCGCAAAGGACTCATTTCAAATTGTCCAATTCTCAACAATCATTATATTGAGCCTATCATTCTATGTCTGATTTTTATGAATTTTAGGTGCGGGTATTTGCTCAGAGGAACAATTATATACTAACAGATTGCAGGTGGCAAATTCGAAATCTGAATCGTGCTAGTTATAGCATTATGTTTTGATGGCGCCTAAGAGGAGCAGACAGGAAGTTAGATTAGAACCCGAGGGTGTTGAACTCCTTGAAGCTTATCCTCAGATGGCTCAAAGGTTTAGAGATGTCGGGTGGTTTGAATTCCTTACCACTTTTCAAGGTTACAATGAGCAAGTCTCCATGGAGTTTGCACTGAACTTTGATGGTCACGAGGTGGAGATCGGGAAGATGATAATGATGGTGACAGAACAGACAATTGCTAAAGCTTGCAGATTGGTGGTTGGAAGAGAAATATGGTGGAAGAAAGAGCATGTGGTTACAGAGTTTTTCAATCAATTCTTTCTTCCAGATAAGAAAAATCCGAATTGGAGAAGGGGAGTCCCTCACAGCTAGATTAAATAAGAGTGGCATATCGTCCTGATCATAATTCACAAAAACCCTAGACTTGGCTGATTCAATTCCTAAATCCTAATCCATAGCCAAGAAAACAAATAAAGGGCAAAGGTAAGAAGGCAGACACACAAAAAAAGAGTATCACAGTTAATGAATTTTCTATCAAAGAAAAAGTAGAAAGGCTTCCATTACACAGGAAAACAAAAGAAGACAAAAACTTGGGGAAGATACAAAGAAAAGGAAAATAAATTTCTCAGTATTCTATAAGACCTATAACAAGATAAACCACCATATCATCAAAGATGAAGCAATGTTTTCTGATGACAAAGGCTATTATTTTGCAGAACCAGAAAAGCTACAGGAAATACTCTGTTTTTTACCTGTTATAGCCTTTATCTTCAAAAGTGGTTACATAACAGCTGGAGAGAAATTTGTTGAAACCAAAAGAGGTTTTTGTTGGGAACATGCCCCTTCATGAAAACCTCTCTTGGAGTTTACATAGAAACCACATTTTAAGAGATTCGAATTCATCTTTGAGGCCTAATTTTCTAATAAAGCTACAGGAAATACTCTGTTATTTTTACCTGTTTTAGTCTTTTTCTTCAAGAGAGGTTGCATAACAGCTAGAGATGAATTTGTTGAAACCAAAAGAGGTTTTTGTTGGTAACATGCCCCTTCACAAAAACCTCTCTCGGTTTTTACACAAAAATCACATTTTAAGAGATTCGAATTGATCTTTGAGGCCTATTGTTCTGATATTTCACAATAAATAATTTCCTGTTTTAGTCAGTAATTTTAGGAGAGGTTGGAGAACATATGGTGTTGAATTTTTTGAAACTAAATTTTTTTTTTGATGGGAACGAGTTCCTTCACAAAAAAATCTCTCAGTTTTTACACAACTATCACCATTTAAGAGATACGAAGAGATTGTTGGACCCTATTTTTCAGGAATTTACCAGATTTGTTTTCCTGAAAAATCTCATGGACAACAGTTGACAAGCCACCTCATCAATTCGAATTGGA
>ML785507.1:1088912-1107707 GCA_009831015.1 Picea engelmannii | reverse complement strand
TTCTTTTCGATCTTGATAAATATGTATTGTTTCTAGATAAACTCTGTAGAATGAGAAGTTATGAAGGGGGGAGAGGGGGGGGGGGGAGGAATTGGAGATCCAAAGGAATTTTTCTGAAACTCTTTGTAAGGCATTATTGTTCTATCTAACACTTAATATAAAAGGCATATGGATGGTTAGACACTCTTTTCTACTCTGTTTTCTTTCTTCGTGCTTGATCTCATTATTCAAACTGCAATGCATTTGTTTTTTTTTATTATTGATTAATACATTAAAGAATTTGTTGTGGTGATTATTTTCAAGTTTTGATTTTAGGTTGATGGTCTTATTTCTTAATGATATTTTGAGATAAGAATTTGTGTGAAGTTGACAAATTGAAAACTTCATTTTCTATTTTCCTTATTTTTTTAATCCATCTATGTGACTACCTTTTAACCAGTCAATGGGATATTTTCTATTCTTATTCTGATTTTCTCATTTATTTTATTACCTTGAGCCAGTTTTCAGCCACCTTATTCAAAAACCAAACCATAAAAACCCTCAAAACACTTTTGCAATAACTCGATGATGCCCTAGCTTTCTCTCTTACAGTCAAGTGCAACTTTAGGGACTAACAGGGGGTTACAAACCGAGGGTTTGATAGGCTTTACCAAAAAAAAACCATAGGCGTTGGCGTATTCAATCTTCAAGAACTGAAGAAGGTCTCACTAGAGAGGCCATGAGAATCACAAAGAACATCAATCTTGTGTAGGGTTTGAAGGAAAAAAATATACATGAAACCTTCATTAACTATTCACTTATTGATTCATAAATACCACAAGCTTACCACACTAAATAATATAAAAAATGCATACATTCATATCATAACACATTAGACATAGAGATAAATGTGCTCAGACTTTATTCATTCATTCCATTCATTCAAAGCAATGAGATACAATAGCGACATGTCCTTCTCAATATGTATTGACATTCAAAATAGAGATGAACCATACGCTCAGATATCGATCTACTTTCTCTCTCATACTAGGATACATAACAAAATTGGACATAAGAAGAAGTAAAACCTAAATTTAACTAAAGCTCTAGCTTGTCTATATCTCACCTAAAAATGAACTCTCTCTTTACTCAAAATATCGACCCTTAAATATTGGCATGTATCCCTCGATATCTTCCATAGGGCATGGAAATCATAACAAACTTGCTAGATCATCCATAACCTAGACCATGAGTGGACCATGACCAATTAGGTTGTTACAAAAGCAGCTACAATGATTCTTAAAGATATGTTTGAATATAGTTTGCATGCAGGTTCTTTAAGTCCTTGCGGGTAGTACAAAATGGCACATGCAATAAATCCTTGGTTGGTGTAGACATTGAACTTGGCACCACGCATTGCATATTTTCGAGTGCACGCAAAGCCTCTGGAAAACCTTAGGTTCCAACAAACCTCCATCATCTTCCACAAGACACAACAATTGTTCCTACAATAGAAATGATTCATTTCTTCCACAAAGAAATGGGAATGCAAGACTAGGTATCCCATAGTCAAATTTCCAATCTCTACCAACTTAAAACTATGTGACACCAGAACCAAAGCACCCCAAATTGAGGCTGCTAGAACTCACTTCTTAGAATTATGGATTTTGTGAGTATGAATGTTGAATATGGAATTGGACCCAACAATCAAAGACATAATAATAAACCCACATTTAAGAAACAACTTATTTTTCATACTGCTCATAAAATTGAAAGCTAGTAGAGAAGGATAACGAGGCATTGAGCAGTAGAGGGACCATAACTCCCCATACCTTTGGAATTGCATGACTAGATTGATATTGTTGCGTGACATCCTAAATTTAACAAATGATGATTTCATGTAAATGGTGTGAAATAAGAGGGTCTCCCAATTACCTTAACTATCCCTTTGCTCAATTGTGTGCATCGATTGGCTTGAAGATTGATCCCTTCTTTTTAGTGCTTGCAAAACACGTAATAAATACATTTTTATAAAGTCCTACGCCAATGAAATAGTCCTATAAATAAGACATGAAAGAAAAAATATTTGGGGAGAATTTTGATGGAACAATGACCTTATGATGACCGACAAGTCTCCAACCACAGTTGCATTGTGAACCCCTTTCTCCTTAAGAATTACTAGCCCCTCATACACTGTGATTTCCTCTTCCTCATTGTTACTTGCAATTTTGGGACCCTATGTATATTTTATTTCTTATTTTCCATCAAGACCATATATGATACACCATTGTTTGTTTCCCATGAAAATTATGGCCATAGATGAAATAGTTAGTGCATGATCTTAAGGATGATAGGAGGGTGTGTTGGTTGTGGAGATTGATTATCTTCCTGATTCAAAGGTCTTTGTTTTTAGCCGTTTTTATACGCCATGAATACTTTACACCCCAAAAGAATGTACACTCTTCCACGTGGGGAAGTCCAGTGGGAGCTTAGCCCCCCCTGACTGGGGTGTCCTAGGGAAAGAGAGCCCCCGGAAGGGGTTCGGGGGTGAAGCTCCCGAAGGAAAAAATGCCTTGTAAATGTATATTGTAATTTCATTGTGAATATGGACTATTTATTATAAGGTCGCAAATATGACAGTAGAAGTTATCTTAGTATTTTTTTCCCTAGAAGGCAACCCTGTTTTATGAGGGAAATGTATTGCGGCTATGTATCATTGTGAATATCGTATTTTGAGTGAGGATAATGTGAAAGAAGAAGAGGAAGTTACAATGGGTGTGTTGTAGGTTGTATCCCTTCATTTGCTGGATAATAATAAAGGAAGTACCTGAAAATTTCTCTTGTGGGCATAGCCCACACTGGGTGAACCATGTATATTTGTGTCTCTATTGTATTGTGCATATTCTGTTTTTTTATTTCCACATTTGTTTTATTTTATTTCTCTGTGATATTGTTTTTCTAACAACTTGTATCAGAGTGAAAGGTAACTTGCAAGAAAAGAGGGTTCCTAGTTCGAGTGGGAGCAATGGCGAAAGATAGAAAGTTTAGGGTCGATAAATTTAATGGCCAAAACTACCAGTCATGGAAGATTATTTACATCAGAAGGATCTATTCCTACCATTGGCTATAATAGAAAAGAATACAATGACCATGAAGGACGAAGAATGGGAGGTTCTTGATAGAAATTCACTAGGAATGATACGATTGAGCCTGGTAGCATCAGTGGATTTCAATATTTCAAAAGAAAGGACAATGAAGGAGTTGATGGATTCATTGGCTAAACTGTATGAAAAACCCTCAGCGTCCAATAATGTATTTCTAATGAAGAGATTATTTAATATGAAGATGTCAGAAGGTGGTTCTGTTGCAAATCATTTAAATGAATTTAATACGGTTACTAATCAACTAAGTTATGTAAAAGTGGAATTTGATGATGAGGTCAGGGCTCTTCTAATGTTATGCTCATTGCCAAAAAGTTGGAACGTCTTGGTCATGGTTGTAAGTAACTCTATCTCTGGTTCAAACACTTTAAAATTTGATGATGTTGTTGCTGTTATCCTTAGTGAGGAAATGTGATGGAAAAGAACAGGTGATACATCAGTTAATGCGTTAAACATGGAGAATATGGGAAGACAAAATGATAGAGGAAAGGGCTCAGGGAACCACAAGAATTCTAGGAAGAGAAGATCCAAATCTAGATTTGGAATATAGAGTGTTGGAATTGTGGGAGGAAAGGACAAGTGAAGAAAGACTGCAGGGCTCAAAAGAAACAAAGAGATGGATAACGGGAGAAAAATCAGAAAGCAAATGTAACAGGTGTTGTGTTACAAAATGTTTTTCTTCCTTTTGTAGCTAATATTTTTTAGCCTTGGGTAGTATATTCAGGGGATTCATTTCATGCCACACCCCATAGGAAACATTTTCTAGATTATGCTCAAGGTGATTTTGGACAGGTTCATTTGGGTGATGATGCACCATGCAAAATTGTTGGAATGGGAAATGTAAAAATAAAGCAGAGCAATGGAAACCAATGGTTTTTGAAAGAGGTAAGACATGTTCCAAATCTAAGGAAAAATCTAATTTCAATAGGGAAGTTGGCAAGTGAAGGTTGTATATCCATATTTACAGATAAGGTGTGGAAGGTCACCAAAGGATCATTGGTGATAGCAAAATGAGAGAAGGTAGGTACATTGTATTTATGTACTGGTAATACTGACTCTTATATATCTTTAGCTTCTACATAAGTGGATATAGAACTGTGGAATCATAGGCTTGGACACATGAGTGAGAAGGGGATGCAAATACTTCACAAAATAAATTTGTTTCTAGATCTTAAACAAATTGATTTGGACTTTTGTGAGAATTGTGTTTATGGAAAAAAAAAAGAGTCATATTTCTCATAGTCAAAAAAGAAAATAAGAGTGAAAGGTTAGAGCTTGTGCATACAAATGTATGGGGACTATCTCAGGTATCATATCTTGGTGGGTCTCGTTATTATGTCACTTTTATTGATGATGCAACCAGAAAAACTTGGGTTTATTGCATTCGACAAAAAACTGATATTTTTGATACTTTTATGAAATGGAAAACGTTGGTTGAGAATGAGACAGGAAAAAATTTGAAGTGTCTTAGATCAGACAATGGAGGTGAATATTACAGAAAGAACTAAGGATTTTGATGATTATTGTTCATACCATGGGATTCATAGAGAGAAGACAGTTCCAAGAACACCACAAAAAAATAATGCGTTAGAAAGGATGAACAAGATAATCATGGAGCATGCAAGGAGCATGAGATTGCATGCTCGTTTTCCCTTATAGTTCTGGGAAGATGTTGTAGATATTGTTGTTTACTTAATAAAAAAAAGACCTTCAATCTCTTTGGATGGTAGAATTCCAGAGGAGGCATGGATAGGTAAAAAGGTAACGTATTCTTTTTTGAACACTTCCAGTTGTGAATCATTTGTCTATATTGATAAAGAAAATAGAGTAAAGATTGAGAAAAAATTAAAGAAGTGTACATTTATTGGATACGGTGTTAATAATTTTAGTTATCGCTTATGGGATTATTGTTGGGTATGTGTTATATTCTTTTCATGTGTGTGTGTGTGGGCACGTATGATATGACAACTGCGTCTGACATTTTTAGCGGATTTTGCTATTTTTAGCGGTTTTGTAAATTAATCCTAGATTAAGGGATTAGGGTTTTGGTATATACAAAATACCTAAAAACATTGTATATATTGTATGATGAATGGTGAAATTTGATATAATGAATATAAGAAAGGTTTTCTCAGTTGAGGGTTTCTGGTATAAATCTATGTGTACTATGTGAATGAGCCATTGATTAAATTATATTTTGCTGAAGAATCTATATGCATTGCTTTACTTCAAAGGTTTAAAACTTACATGTGGTATCAATACTCATTTTTGGCTTCAGAGGGACGCCTTTGTTGTTGAGGGTTAGGCTCGGTCTTGATAGATCAAGTTTATCTTGGGTCTGTGATAAACCTGGGTTTAGTGGGACCTTTTGCAATGGTGATTTGAGTGCATAAAGAGGAATGGGGAGTTCTTCTAGAATCGAGATAGAGAAGTTCAACGATAAAAACTTTGAGCTATGGAAGCTGAAAATGGAGGACCTTCTTGTAGACAAAGAACAATGGATCATTGTGGATCCTGGTACATAGCCTACTAGTACACCGTCTACTAGCACACAGGCTACTGGTACACAACCTACCAGTACACCACCTACTGGTATGTCGAAGGAACATTGGGAGAAGTTGGATAGAAGAGCAAGGAGTACTATTCGACTCTGCCTGGCAGATTCGGTGTTGTTGAATGTCTCAAGAGAATTTATAGCCAAGGAAATATGGGATAAGTTGGGGAATTTGTATCAATCAAAGTCCCTAGTAAACAAGTTGTTTCTTCGAAAGAAGTTGTATCATCTTAGGATGGAACATGGAGATTCTGTGACAGAACATCTAAATGCATTTAATACTCTGGTAAGTCAACTTGGCTCTGTTAATATTATGATTGCAGAATAAGATAAGTGTATTACTTTGTTAGTTTCTTTTCCAGACTCTTGGGATAATTTGGTTATAGCAATAGGTAGTACCACTCAATCTACATTAAAGCATGAGGTTATATTTGCATCCTTGTTATCTGAAGAGATGAGGTGAAAAAGCATGGATGGTCATAGCACAGATGCTTTATTTGTAAGAGGGCATACCCAAGATAGGAACCTTGGTAAGCCTTCGGGGTGGAGATCTAAATCTACAGGTAGATCTAAGTCTCCAGGAAAATCTTTGAGGAAATGATGGAAGTGTGGTAAAACAGGAAACATGGCATTATAAGAAAGATTGCAAGTCTAAGAAGGTTGAAAAACCAAAGGGATCTGATAGTATCTCTTCCACAGAGGTGAAAACCTCCAATGAAGAATAGGTGATGTTTACCTAGCATCTACAAGTACACATGCAGACCGTGATGTATGGTTGATCGACTCAGGTGCATCATACCATATGAATCCTCACAGGGAGTGGTTCTCTAAATATGAAAAATATGGTGGTGGTGATGTATTCCTAGGAGATGACTCGATAGTAAAAATCTTGGGACGTAGAAGGGTTAAGTTGTTGCTAAAAGATGGAAGGATTTGAACTCTCTCTGTGGTTTTGCACATTCCAAAACTTGCCAGGAGCCTAATATCTGTAAGCAAGATGGATGATGCAGGAGTGGATACTATATTTGGAAAGAACACTTGCAAGATGGTACGAGGAGCAATGGTATTGATGAGGGGAGTTCGATGTGGAACTCTGTACAAGTTGCTGGGAAGAACTTATACTAATGGGTGTAATAGTTTTGTTGTCCTTGAGCAGACAGATAAAGAAGACAAGACCAATATCGTCCTTGAAAAAGAAGACCATGTTGTGGCATCAAAGACTAGGACATATTGGATAAAAGGGCCTTCGAACACTATAGGGTAAAGGTATGGTTGAAGGTATGTCTAATTGCACTCTGGATTTTGATTTCTATGAACATTGCATATATGGTAAACAAAATCGAGTAAGATTCCCATTTGGTTCTACAAGAGCAAAGGGGATCTTAGAGTTGATACACAGTGATGTGTTTGGACCTGGTCCTGTTCCATCCCTAGGTAAATTTGTGTATTATGTTTCATTCGTAGATGTTTTTTCAAGGAACACATGGATTTATTTTCTTAGAAACAAATCTGAGGTATTTGATAAATTTAAAGAATTTAAGGATCTGGTAGAAAATCAGACAGAGAAAAAAATAAAGGTATTGAGAACAGATAATGGTGGAGAATTCTGCGGAAATGAATTTGAAGAATTATGTAAGAAGTGTGGTATAGCAAGGAAGAAGACTACTCCATACACTCCTCAGTAGAATGGAGTTGCAGAAAGGATGAATAGGACACTGATGGAAAAAGCAAGGAGCATGCTCAGTGGTGCCAGGTTAGGACAAGAATTCTGGGTAGAGGCAGTGGGTACAACATGTTACCTGGTCAATTGATCGCCTTCATTAGCGTTGGACGATAAAAATCCACACGAGGTATGGCCTGGAAAGAAACCCTCTCTTCAACATCTTGGAGTGTTTGGTTGTGATGCTTATGTACATGTTCCAAAGGAAAATAGGAGTAAGCTGGATAAAAGGCTGAAAAGTGTATCTTTATTGGTTATAAAGATGGTGTGAAAGGTTATAAACTTTGGAACCCAAAAACCAAGAAGACTATTTATAGTTGAGATGTTGTGTTCAGAGAGGTAAAAGATGTGTCCAAATAGGAATTCCTACCAACGTAAGATGAACCTGACAAAATAGAGCTTGAGTTGGATGATGCAAAATCTGAATCATCTGAAGAAGAGGAAGCAGAAGAAGAAGAAGAAGAAGAACCTCATACCTCAGTATTGAGGAGATCAGTGAGAGATAAAAGGAAACCAGAAAGGTATAGTCCACCTGATTTCCGTTCAAATTTTTCTTTATCTATTACTGATGATGATCCCAGAACTGTCAAGGATAGTAAACTTTGGAAGAAGGCCATGGTTGAATAAATGGATGCCTTGGATAAGAATGAGGCATGAGATATAGTTGAGTTTCTAGCTGGAAGAAAATATGTTGGTAGCAAATGGCTATTTAAGAAGAAGTTTAATGTATAAGGTAAAGTGGAGAAATACAAATCTCAGTTAGTAGCAAATGATTATTCCCAAGTTGAGGGAATTGACTTTGGTGAATTTTTTTCTCTTGTTGCTAAGTTAAATTCTATTAGATTTCTTTTATCTATTGCTGCTACTTTTGATCTTGAAGTGGAACAGATGGATGTGAAGACAACATTCCGACATGGGGATATGGAAGAAGAAATTTGCATGAAGCAACTAGAAGGCTTTGTAGTGAACGGAAAGAAAGAGCTGGTTTGTAAGCTAAAGAAGTCACTATATGGTCTGAAGGAATCACCCAGGATGTGGTACCAAAAGTTTGACACATACATCCTTGGATTGGGATTTGTAAGAAGTAGGGTTGATCACTATGTATATTCCAAGTAGGTTGGTAATCACTTCATTTATGTAGTGTTGTATGTTGATGACATGTTGTTGGTAGGAAATAACATGGATGCTATCAAGGAGGTGAAATTGCAGCTATCCTCCAAATTTGACATGAAGGATCTTGGTGCTGCTAACTTCATTCTGGGAATGGAGATTAAAAGAGATCATGCAAACAAGAAACTCTGGTTAAATCAGAGAAAATATGTTGAGATGATATTGCAGAGGTTTAATATGCATGGAAGTAATCTGGTCAAGGTTCTTATTCCCATAGGTGTAAAGTTATCTGCAGATCAGTGTCCCAAGACACAGGAAGAAGAAGAGGACATGTCCCATGTTCCGTATTCTAGTGCAGTTAGCAGTTTGATGTATGCAATTTTTTGTACTAGACCGTACATTGCACATGCAGTGGGAGTTTTGAGCAGGTATATGTCAAAACCAGGGAAGGAGCAATGGACAAAAGTAAAGAGGGTCTTCAGGTATCTTCATGGCACCACCAGTTATGGATTGTGCTACCAAGGAAGACCGAGATTGGATAGAGTGGTGGGCATACATGGCTTTGTTGATGTAGACTAGGCGAGAGATTTGGATCGCAGAAGATCTACAAGTGGGTATGTGTTTAACCTATTTGGAGGAGCAATCAGTTGGATTAGCAAACGATAGGCTGTAGTGGCACTCTCAACTATAGAAGCTGAATACATGGCAGTCACTCATGCAAGCAAGGAAGCAGTATGGTTACAAATATTGTGTTCAGGTATTGGGTTGGTACAACAAGCAGTGAGATTAGATTGTGAAAGTCAGAGTGCAATCTTCCTGGCAAAGAATCCAACTTATCATTCAAATACAAATCATATTGATGTTCAGTATCAATTTGTGAGAGACATGGTTGAGGAAAAGAAGGTGTTGCTGGAAAAGGTTGACACTTTGAAGAATGTTGCAGATTCATTGACAAAGTCTGTGAGCACATAAAAGTTCTCCTGGTGTAGAGTAACAATGGGCATTGCTTCCCTGGATTGTTGACTATATAATTCCCTGGACCCCTTGATGCAAATAAAACAACAAGTGGGAGAATGTTGGGTATGTGTTATATTATTTGCATGTGTGTGTGTGGGTGCGTCAGATATGACAACTGCGTCTAACATTTTTGGCGGATTTTGCTATTTTTAACGGTTTTTTAAATTAATCCTAGATTAATGGATTAGGGTTTTGGTATCTACGAAATACCTAAAAATATTGTATATATTGTATGGTGAATGGTGAAATTCGATATAATGAATATAAGAAAGGTTTTCTGATTGAGGGTTTCTGGTATAAATCTCTGTGTACTATGTGAATAAGCCATTGATTAAATTATGTTTTGCTTAAGAATCTATATGCATTCCTTTACTTCACAGGTTTAAAACTTACAATTATGAAAATAAAAAAATCATTAGGAGTAGAGATGTCATATTCAATGATAAGTTCATGTACAAAGATTAGTTGTAGGGAAAAAAACAGGAAAAATAAAAACCATAATACATAGTGCTTGATGAGATCACTGAAAAAGAAATTTCAAAGGTACCATAAAATCAAAATGTGCAACAACAGAATCACCAGGGACCTCAAAATGTTGCAAGTGTTGTTAGAAGATCTACTAGGTTAAGTAGACCCCATGAACGATACTCTCTTTCAATATATTATTTATTGTTGAAGGATTCTATTGAACCAGAATGTTATGAAGAGGAAATGCAGGTAGACACCAAAAATAAGTGGGAGCAAGGCATGAAAGAGGAAATGGATTCCTTGGTAAATAACCAGAATTGAGACTTGGTTCAGTTGCCTACAGGAAAAAGAGCATTGCATAATAAATGGGTTTACAAGTTGAAGAAAGAACATGGAGGAAAAAAATGGTACAAGGCTAGATTTGTTGTAAAGGGGTTTGCACAAAAGAAAGGTATAGATTTTGATGAAATATTTTCTCCTGTTGTTAAAATGACTTCAATTAGGACTATTTTGACTCTTGTGGCAGTAGAAGATTTCAATCTTGAACAATTAGATGTAAAAATATATTTTCTCCATGAGGATTTGGAGGAAGAGATTTATATGCAGCAGCCACAGGGGTATGGGGTCAAAGGGAATGAGAATTTGGTATGCATGTTGAAGAAAATATTGTATGGCCTAAAGTAAGCTCAATGGTATTTGAAGTTTGACAGGTTTATGACAGAACAAGGTTATAGTAGATGTCATTATGATCACTGTGTTTATTTTAAAAGGATAGAAAATAGAAGCTATATTATCTGCTATTGTATGTAGATGACATGTTTGTTGCAGGGTCTAATATGCAGGATATAAATGTTCTCAAGAAGAAATTATCTAATTCATTTGTGATGAAGGATTTGGGTGCTACAAAAAAAATCCTTGGTATGAGAATAACAAGAGACAGGAAAAATCGTAAATTGACATTGGCTCAGGGTGAGTACATAGAGAAGGTGTTGGAGAGGTATAGAATGCAGAATGAAAAACCAGTTAGTACACCTTTGGCCAACCATTTCAAATTAACTAAGGAAATGTGTCTCAAGACACGAGAGGAGATATAATACATGTTCAAGGCCCCTTATTCATCAGTAGTTGGAAGCTTGATGTATGTGATGGTTTGCACAAGACAGATATTGCACATGCAGTGGGAGATGTGAGCAGGTATATGAATGTTGGTCACTATGATTTCTTATTTAACTAAACAATCAAGTGCTACATAAATTGTCTACCCAGGGAAGTCTATTTATTTCAAAGGTAACCACGCACTATATATGCTCAATCTCAAAAGCAACCTAGAGTTGTAGTAAAGACATATTAATCACACTTTGCCTTGAACAAACTGAAGTTCTAACATGAATTACAGGAAAGAAATCTACCTATTGCAGAGTTCAATGTTTAAAGAAATAATTGTCCAAAGAATCCTGGATTACATTAAAGAAATAACAGACTGGAAAATAAATCCTTCAAGACACTGCAAAAGAAAAGACCACTATTCTATAACCAGAGAACAGGACCCTATTCCCAAAGCAGGAATCTTCAGCACCTATTTCCGATCATCACACTCTCATGAACTCATCACTGATTGAAATGATGGATGCACACTGAAGGTTAACTAACTCTTAACAGAGAACATGACCCTATTTCCTAAGAAGGAAACTTCAACACATGTTTCTGATTAGCACACTTTCATGAACTCATTAAAATAATTGATATGCACTGAAGGCTAACTATCTGTAATAGAGAACAGGACCCTATTCCCGAAGCAGGAACCTTCAGCACCTGTCCCTGACTATCAAGCTTTCATAAATTCTCCAAGCATGATTGCTAACTAGAATGATTAACAGTTACCCAAGCATGAATCATATGAAAACAATGTAACAATCGGTAAAGTAGAGTTTCAGCAAGACAGAGTTAAGTAAAGTAGTGTTCCAGCAAAACAGAATTCAGTAAAGCAGTGTTTCAGCAAAACAGAATTTAATCAAGGCATGAATAGAAATAACACTAACACACTATAAAGCTAATGGGTGAATCTTGTGAAGAAGGTGGGCCCTCCCTTCTCACAAGATTCCCCTGAAACGAAAGGAACTAGAGAGAAATGCTCAGAACAATCTTTTATTCATCTGTCAACTGTGTTACATTACAATCTGAAGTAAAACACGTCCCTCTCTGTAAATCCTTTCTTTCTAAAAACAGAAGATCCTCTCTAATGGTGATTTCCTCTTATTTAAAGAGGAGAATCCCTTTGATACAATTTGATCAACAATTTACAGGTGTACATTGGAGTCTTATTCTTAGTCAGATCGACTTTCTAAACTGGAATAGGATATCATAGTCTCCCACAACAGAATGCTATTACAAATGTTGAGTGAGGTGTTGTTGTTGCGGCTAGAGTAACAGCTTCTTTATTTGTCTTCTTATTACTGCTGTTGTATGTTGTTTCAGCATCGCAAATCGCAGGCTGTTTCGGCCACGGGATTTGCGTTCTGACTGTTTCAGCAACTTGGTCTCAGGCAACAACGATGGTTAATGCTTAGCTCAAGGTGCGGTTGTCGTGGTCAATGTAACAGTTTTGTGTTGTTGTTTCAGCATTGTAGACCGCGGGCTATGTAACAGCTTCTTTTGTGTGAGTTTTTGTTTCAGCATCATTGACCATGGACTGTGTAACAACTTCTTCTGTGTGAGTTGTTGTTTCAGCATCGTTGACCACGGAGAGTGTAGCAGTTGTTGTTTCAGCATCATAGACCACAGAGAGTGTAGCAGTTGCTGTTTTAGCATCATATACCATGGAGAGTGTAACAACTTCTTCTGTGTGAGTTGTTGTTTCAGTATCGTGGTCCACAGACTGTTTCAGCAATAGGCCTCAATGCTAATCTGCAGTTCAAACTGTTTCAGCACTTATACATTTCTGATCAATGGTTAAGTACGAGAGTAATGTAAAATTATATGCAAAACAGATTAAACATATAGTAAAGAGAAGAGACATTGTATACCTTTGGAAAGATAGGGTAAAGTGATAATGTGAGTTTAAATGTGAGTGAAACAAGGGTGTAATGGTGGCAAAAAGTGTGAGCAAAAAGGTACATTGCGTGGTCCTAACATCCCCCCCAACTTAAAATGTTGCATGTCCTCAAGCAACTTCACTCTGAATCAGAGTCTGGATACCGACTCTGACCGTGCAAGTTACTCAAGCAGTAGCTGTGGGAGGTGCTGTCTGTTGGAGCTCTGAACCCTTGAACGTGTTGTAACCTTTGCCAAGCTGCTATTTCTGTCTTCTTAGGCAACTTATAATGAATTTGATATTTCTCTGCTGGCAACCAGAGGATAGGAAAATAAAACTGGTACCCTATCCAGCTTTCAGCACATTGCTGAACACACTTGATGTAGTTAGGTACCCTAGAGATTGCTATCTCAAGATTAGTGGGGCTAAAAGGATTGTGTTCCTGTCTTTTCTCAGTAAATTGTTGCCAAAACATGTTGTTTGCCTGTAGGGTAACAATATCTGTTGATTTAATGAAGTGTTGACAATCCTGAAGCACTGTTGTCTGTAGTTGCTGAATGTGTTGAGTCATCCCTGGTTTCTTTAAAAACTGATAATACTCTGTAACAAAGGTGGCAACATTTTGTGGTTCTTGCCTTATTAAGAGAAGGCGGTTATCCTCATTATGCTTGGCAGCTAGGAAGTCATCCTTCCATATAATCTGATTGTTGATGAAGGAGGTGAGTGCCTGAATCTAGATGTCAGCGACAAGAGGGTTAAGGTTAAGCTATCGGTTCTCAGGGATGGCCTCATTATGAAAATATGCCTCACAGAGGAGGTGTTGATCCATAGCAGAGGCTTCTACAAAGGTTTTGACAAAATCTGTTGGATGTAACACTGCATGGGGTCTGCCTTCTATGATTGATTTGATCTGAAACCATGTAAGTCGTTCTATGAGGAACAAGGAGTAATTGCAGGATGGTTTCCTTGCAGCCAATAGCTTTTGTGCCAAGTCAAATATCAGGAGCACTCTTCCTTTTAGCTCTTTGTTTTGTTTCTTAAGGGCACGAGCTTCCTAGCGTGTTTGCTCCAAAGCTTCCCAATTTGAGTAGGTATGATTTATCCAGATTTGTCTGTGTTTCTGCAGGGTTTTGGCCTGTGTAACAACAGACTCTTTTTTCCATTTTTCTATTATTGCCTACTCATCCCATGGTTGAGTTTGTGTTTTAGCATTGCAAGTAGTAGGCTAAGGTAGGGTCTGAGTGGCCTGTTCCACAAAGTTGTGGGTATTAATCTGGCTAGAAGGGGCAAATTCATCAACAGGCAATGTTTGTACAACTTTATTAACAAAAGCAGGGGTTTCAGATTTGACATTTGTTGCAGGCCAGGGTTCAGTCTTAATTTTGGAAGGTCCTGTTGGTTCTTGTGTTTCAGCTGTAGCTGGTTCTTGTGTGACAACTATAGCTGGTTCTTGTGTAACAACAGGTTTTTTTTCTTTGACTGCAAAAGTTGAAGGAGCAAGGGGAGCTCCTGGTATTGGGATATGAATTACTTTGTAGCCTGCTTGATAGTAGATGTCCCCACATTGACAACACATATATTCTCTACACGGATTCTCTATTGTAGTTCCTTCTGACATGGTCTTTGTGCGAGCGAGGGTGTACAAATTAAGTTACTTCTCATAGGCTTCCTTTGTTGCGGCTATCTCTTGCTTGTAGGATTCTAGTTGAGATTTTAGGAACTCATTTTCTTCTAAGACAGAGGCCATTGTTGGTTCTGGTTGAGGGGTGACTGGTTCTTGTGTAGCAGTCACAGCTGCACTAGCTGGTTCTTGTGGAGAAGCTACAGGATCAACAGCTGCTTCTTGTGTTTCAGCTTCTTGATGTAAGGAAAGTAATGTTGCAGTACCCTGGACCTCTGATTCCTGTATCTCAGTATCAATATCAGCAGCTGCTTCTTGTGTTTCAGCTGTAGCTGGTTCTTGTGTGACAGCTATAGCTGGTTCTTGTGTTTCAGCTACTGAATGAGTAGTTGGTTCTTGTGTTTCAACTACTAAATGGGTAGTTGGTTCTTGTGTTTCAGCTACTGAATGGGTAGCTGGTTCTTGTGTTTCAGCTATGAATTGGGTAGTTGGTTCTTGTGTTTCAGCTACTTGATTTGAAACGGATGATGTCACAACACCCTAGGCATTTGGTTCTTGTGTTTTAGTGCCCGTGGATGGAATAGGCAAATATTCCAGGATTTGGGAGGTTGGAAGTGTACGGGGTATTAGTCGGATGGGTTGGGGGTTTAAGGTAGTGGCGGTAGTGGCTTCCCTTGTTGAGGCCCTTGTTCATTTTCTTTGTAAAAAGGGCGGGAAGAAAGGAATTTGCTTTCATTTGCGTGGGGGATTTTCCTCAATGATGGGACAGGGAGAATTCTCTGGTTCAGAATCATCACTGAGAATATGAAGGGTGGGAGTGGATGATTCTGGTAAAATGTGGGGCGGGCTTAGTATGGTAGGGGGCTTAATTGGGTTGATTGGGTCTGTAGGTGGACAGTTAGGTATTTCTGGAGAATCTGGAGGGTTTTGTGGTTGTTGTTCCTGAAGATTTTCAGGAATTTCAGCAGCTTCTTGGGGATTTATGGGTGGGTTGTTTAATGGAGGGTTTTGTTGGGCAAAACTCTTTTGGATAAGCAGTTGAACAAGACGGTGATGGGCGAGTGAAAGGGCATGATATTTAGCCTTTTTACAGTAGTGCGACATATTTTTAAGACAACCGAGCAGATAATAAGGAATGTTCACCAATCTATTATGCCATAAATGAGACAACAGGACAAAATCGTGCTGGTAGACTACCTAGTATCGGCCTTCACAGGTAAGGTAGTGTTTGCCAAATTTTGCAACTTCTGGCCATGGAGGCGGCAACGAGCTCTGTCGGACACCCCGGCCTTTAGGTTCAATTTGTTCCCCTGGCAAGAGGAAATCCTGTTGGGCATTCAGGATGATATGTTTGCGGCTGAACAAGCAAAGGCCATTGGTAGGGAGACCCAAAACCTGGGCTATATCTTCTTCTGTAACTGAAATACGAACCCCTTGAACAATGGAATGGTCTTCCTGGATATTTTGAGCAAATTGGAGAACCTGTTGTTGATCATACCCCTGGAGTCTCTGAAAATAACCGAGCCATCCTGCCTGCAGAAAAATTTGATAGGCTTCTGGATACAGTTCTAACAGGGCTGTCGTGGTGGGTTCATACTGTATAACAGAGCCTCCCATAGCTAACAGCTCAGTAAAATACACCGTCAAAGAGTCAAGTAACAGCTTCTGTGCAGAGTAAGTTTTTCGAGTGAAGGCATGCAAATGGTGGTGAAACAAACGAAAGGATGGTAAATAGGAATGGCGGTGGTTAATTCGTGTGAAATGATGGTATACAAGTTTGAAATTTCCTCCCCCCCTTCAAGTGCGGCTAATAATGATTTCATGCGAGTGGTAATAATGATTTGGAATATTCTCATTAACTATAGCTTAATTGTATTTACATAGAATTTACATACCTCGCCTTTACCTTTTGATTCATACTTAAGAAAAATACAATGCCTGTCCATAATAGTTCTGTAGTGGCCGTGGCGGAGACTTTTGATTTGTTAGCTGAATTGTATCAAGGATTTGTTGACTGGAAGGACAAATATAGTATGAGAGCGCGAAGGCTTATTGACAGAAAATGCCGAAAAGTTGGTGTTTCAGCCATAGGAAGATAGAGAAATGTTTGTTGAAGAGTGGTGTTGCAGAATACTGCTGAGGAAGTGGTGTTTCAGCAATAGAAATAAGGGTGAAACAATTGTTGGACGATGTTGTTTCGTCAATGGAGAAATGTGAAGAATTGTTGAACAGTAGTGTTTCGGCAATGGACAAATGTGAAGAATTGTGGAACCGTGGCAATGGGAAAATGACGAAAAGTTGTTGACAATGATGTTTTAGCAATGGGAAGAAGGGCGAAACAATTGTTGAACGGTGTTGTTTCATCAATGGAGAAATGTGAAGAATTGTTGAACAGTGGTGTTTTGGTAATGGGAAAATGACAAAAAGTTGCTGACAATGGTGTTTCAGCAATGGGGAAAATGGTGAAAGGTTGCTGATAGTGGTGTTTCAGCAATGGGGAAAATGGTGAAAGATTGATGAATAGTGGTGTTTCAATGATGAAGAAAAGGATGTGAAAAATTGTTGAACAGTGTTATTTCAGCAATGGGAGAAAGTCAAAAGGTTGTTGAACAGTGGTGTTTCAGAAATGGGAAAGCTTGCCTCTTTTTGAAGTAGGATCGTCCTTTCTTAGTATGTCTTTGCTTTGATCGGGAATATGCAAAAATCGATTGTAACATTGTAATTTCTTGACAGAGATTATTAGTAAACGAAATCTAATCTAATACTAAAGAAATTGAATTAAAAATAATTAATTGCAATGAAGGGTAGGAGCCCCCTCTAAAAAGCGGTACTGAGCGTCTGCCACACATGTGGCCTTAAAATCTTCTTTGGAAATAGGGCACTGGTACAAATGGAATCGATGACCATTTACAAGTAACAGTGTTTTAGAGTCATCGATTGTGAGAAGCCTTACTGTTCCATTGGGGAAAACAGTGTCTACTTCGTAGGGTCCAAGCCATCTTGTACGTAGTTTCTCTTGAAATTCTTTAAACCAAGAGTCGTACAGTAGGGCCCAATTACCTTTTTGGAATTGCTTATGCTTAATAGTTTTGTCATGCCATTTTGATCTTTGCTGCTGAATCATAGTTGTCTGGTGAATGACATCTAGTCTTTTTTCATCCAATTCATTAAGCTGCTACAACCTAGCTATCTGTGCATCGGTCAAATCAAGGTTGACAGTTGAAGCAGTCCTTAAGGTTTTGATTTCAAATTCCATAGGAAAGACAACACTCTGTCCATAAACTAATTCATAGGGAGAGAATCCTGTAGTATTTCTCCAGGTAGTTATGTAGGCCCATAATGCTTCAGGGAGTCTGTGAGACCAATCCTTTATGTTTTCCTTCACTATTTTTATGAGAATGGCTTCTATTAATTTATTTGTGCTTTCCACCTATCCATTGGCTTGGGGGTGGTATGTTGTAGTCATTCTATATTGAGTATGATATTTTTGAAGGGTGGCTTTAAAACCATGAGAAGTGAAAGGAGGTCCTCCATCTGTAACTAGTTCTCTTGGCACTCCAAATCTGATGAAGACGTCTTCAAATAAGAAATCTATAACTGCTTCTTCGGTCGCTCTATGGAGTGATTTAGCTTCCACCCATTTGGTCATATAGTCTATGCATACCACTATGTAAACTTTTTGATTGGATGGGGGGTTAATAGGTCCTACAAAGTCTAAGGCCCATCTTTCAAATGGTTCAAGTACTATCTGGGGGTTTAATGGCATTTCATCTCTATGATTAGGTTGGCCCATTCTTTGGTAGCTATCACAGGCCCGGACATATTTCTTTGCATCTTTAAAAAGTGAGGGCCAATAATACCCCATCCTGAGAATTTTATGTGTTGTTCTCTTATCAGCAAAATGCCCTCCACAAGGGTCATCATGACAAGCTTTTAGTAGGTCATAAACCTCATCTTCTCTAATGCACCTTCGAATTTCTTGATCAGGTCCTGTATGGAAAATACACCCACTTATCCAACTATACCGAGCACTTTGTTGAATGATTCTTCTTTTCTCTCAGTGGGATAGGTGTGGTGGTAACTTCCCTGCAACCAAGTAGTTAGCAATGTCTGCATACCAGGGTGAGTGAGAAG
>ML785507.1:1061437-1082619 GCA_009831015.1 Picea engelmannii | reverse complement strand
TGCAAAACAGATTAAACATATAGTAAAGAGAAGAGATGTTGTATACCTTTGGAAAGATAGGGTAAAGTGATAATGTGAGTTTAAATGTGAGTGAAACAAGGGTGTAATGGTGGCAAAAAGTGTGAGCAAAAAGGTACATTGTGTGGTCCTAACAATGAACAATCCAGGTAAAGAATATTGGGAGGTTCAGACATTTTTACTATAGGTGGAACAACCGTAATTTGGATTTCGAAACTGAAAAAGGTTGTTTCACTTTCAACAACAGAGGCAGAGTATGTTTCTACTACAAAGGCTAGTAAAGAGATGATTTGGTTACAAAGGTTTATGGAGGAATTGGGAAATGAGGAGGAGAATAGAAGGTTGTACTGTGATAGTGAGAGTTCCATTCATCTTGCAAAGAACTCATTCTTCCATTCGAAGACTAAGCATATACAACTCAGGTACCATTTCATACGATCCTTCTTGGAAGATGGACATTTGAAGTTGGAAAAGATAAACACTAGCCAGAATCCTGCAAACATGTTAACTAAGGTAGTAACCAAGGAGAAATTGAGTTCTTGCTCAGTTTCAGTTTGTCTTCAAGCATGAAGATGAATATGAGAAATTTTCCAGGTCCAAGAAGGATCATAGTCCAACATATACAATAGCGATGGAGTTATTGAGATCAGTCTCCAACTGAGATATTGTTGGTTGTGGAGTCTGATTATCTTCCTAATTCAAAGGTATTTGTTTTCAACTGTGTTTATACCCCATGAAGACTTTATACCCCATGAGAATGTACACTCCTCCACGTGGGGGAGTGCAGGGGGGGTTACCCCCCCTGCGAGGTCTGGGGGCGAAGCCCCTAAAGGAAAAATTAGGAAAAATTGCCTTGTAAATGTATATTGTAATTTCATTGTAAATATGGATCGTTCATTATAAGGTCGCAGATATGATGGTAGAAGTTATGTTTGGGTTTTTTCCATAGAAGGAAACCCTCTTTTATGAGGGAAATGTATTGTGCCTATGTATCATTGTGAATATTGTATTCTGAGTGAGGACACTGTGAGAGAAGAAGAAGTTACAGCGGGTGTGTTGTAGGTTGTATCCCTTCATTTGCTAGATAATAATAAAGGGAGGACTTGGAAATTTCTCTAATGGATGTAGTCCACACTGGGTGAACCACATATATATGTGTCTCTATTGTATTGTGTATCTTCTATGTTTTATTTTCGCATTTGTTATATTTTATTGCTCCGCGATCCTGTTTTTATAACAAGATAGGCTTTGATCCGATTATATATGTGCAAGGAGTACATTGCAAACCTCACACATTCAACCACTACCTATCTATGGTCCTATGCAAACCTTGGGGATTAGATCCCTTTATCAGAATTGAAGCCTGATCACTAAACCAAAAAAAACTCATCATTCTTGACTTATGTATCTAACCCCTTGAAAACATATTCTTTAATTTGTATAATTGTTTTTATTACTAAAATCATAAACAACTTACTTTTTAATACAACATATATCATATCATAACTTTATAAAATAATCATAATATCACTGAGATCTTTAGTAATGAATATCCTTTATTCTATTCCAATACAAAGAAAGATTTATATACGGTGAACGGAAACTTTACTAATAAACATTATTTTACATATTTTCCCTAAATATTTTAGAAATAAATAAAAGAATAAAAAACATAATTAGGAAATTACATATTTTGATTAATTATTTAATATATAAAAGTAAAAAAAAGTCTATATGCATATATCGGGAATTGTAAATGTACTGATTTTTATTGTTATTATTTTATATTAAATTTTTTATTTTTTTTCAAACAGAATCTCATAATCCCTTACCTTAAAAGAAAAAATCAATTCCACCACTTTGTATTAATACACATTATTTTGAGAAAGTTGATTAGTGATAATCAACTTATGTAAGCGATTTTATTATGTTTTAGTTTTACTATTGAATATCTTTGGTATTATATATTGTTAATTTAATTTGTTAACTTATTTGTTAAAGATATATATTATTGATAGAGAAGTTATACATTTAAAGGTTATAAATTCAAAATCGGTTGTCTCTTATAGTATATCTTAGGGATATTCATTATGGTATAGCATGCATGTTTATTTTAAATGAAAAATTACTTCTAAGATAGTTAGTTATTCAATATTATGTAATTGTAAAACTCATTTGTTGAATCATTTTCAATATATTTTTTTAATTTTAAAAAATGTATTTAATTAAATATATATATTTTAAAGATTTTGTATATATATATTTTTAATATTCTTTTTTATTTTTATTTTTATTTTGAATTTGGTGATGAGGATGTAAATTGATGTAAATTAAAAATATATATTAAAGATTTTATGTAGTTTTTTTTTTTCAATATATATATTTTTTTATTTCTGGTCTAAATATGGTGATGATGATGTAAATGGATGGATTCTCTGTCTTTTTAATTTAATAAAAAATGATGAAAGATTAAAAGCGATTATCACAATAGTAATTAATTTTTATTATTCAATGAGTTTAAAAGGGTATAAGTTAGTCAAATTATGTATCATTTTTTTTTACAAATGAATGACTAAGCAAAGAGACTATTAGTAGAGATGTTGGGTTTTGAGTCATCCATATATATATATATATATATATATATATCAATTTTTGCATCACACTCATTAGAGTGTAGAGGAAAATCATTTATAGAAGTTGATGGTGATGATGATGATGATGATTAATGTTCATTGAGACCAAATTGGTCTATCATACCTTAAGAAGGTAATGGATTACTTGGAATCCTTTAGAATTTTATTTTTGTACTTGAAAATAATTAAGAAAAGATTTTCAAGATCAAAATAATCTTGTTGAGTTAAAATGTTAAGAAGGTTGGTAGTGTGACAAATCTTTTAAAATTGAGATCTAATCTAGGTATACGTTGGACATTCTAAGAGAAAGTGCTTCTCATCTTCAACTTTCTTAGTGTCACAAAGGTGATATAATCTTTTATCCCACGACGTTTTGAAAAATTGACCAACACCTAGTTTCACTATGACGCTCACCATAATTTCTTATTTTTATAGCAATACTTATTTTTTTCTTTACATTTGTCAAAAAAATAGATATTTTTTATCTTCTAGATTATGGTTAATTACCTCCTTATGATATCTTAATTTTCTTTTTCCCTCTAACTCTTTATCTCACCACATTTTCTCCTTAAATTTTGATGTAACGATATTTTTAATATTATCCTTATTCTGTAATATGATCTCTTTGTTTATTCCCCAATGGTTTAGCCAAGACTGGACATCCTTATGCCACCCCTACTTGAGTCAAAGGTTGTTTTTGTTGGATTTTGAAGAAACTTTAGGAAGCCCCTCACCTTCAATGTTGTTTAACATATTCTTATACAATAGGTATCTAGAAATAATCATTCTTTCAGTGGGGGAAATGCTTGGTTCTGTGAGGAGGATAGGATATGGTGTATTTCATTTAATGTTCAAAGATTATAGATTATAAAATTATATTGGATATACTCTATCTTTCACTATGAATCTTTAGAGATACTGCATCCCCAAACTTCACATCCATATAAAATAGTGGGAGCAACGAGAGTCTCAAAGAGAAGTTTTTTTTATCTCATATTCAAAAAAATGTTGATTTACAATTCTTTTCAATCCCATAATAATATTTCCACCCTCCATTTATCCTTTTCTCAATGCTATAATTCTTGTTGAGTTTGTGATCAATATCGATTTTGAGATATTTGTATGAAGGAACTTTCTCCAAGTTGTTGTTGTTATATACAAAAGTATCATAGGTGACAATATTGGATTAAATTATCGTTAATTTTGTTGTTTCCATATTAACAATCATGCTTATATTGTAGAATAAATCCTTGAGGATTCTTAGTTTCTTTCCAAGATCAGGGGGAATCCTTGCCATAAGAAAAATATCATTAGCGCAAAGAAGAAGAATGATGACTATACCAGTGAGAGTTGGGCTAAAACAACTTGTTTCTTCAAAACATTCTATTAACTTGTCAATGTATATGCCAAAAACAATAGGGTACAATGGATAACCTTGCTTGACACCAATATTGTAGTTAGTTTCTTTTGAAAAACCATCGATGTTCCTAAACCTAGAAATAACATTATCATGCAACCTTATTGCAACAACCCTCAACTCAATAGGCACTTTTATCTCTTCCAACCTATCCCAAAGGTTTTTCTTGGGTATTATGTCAAAATATTTTCTTTTCCAAAATACTTCCATACAACTTGGCTAAAATTGGGCTAATCATAAAGGTCCTATAATTAGAAGGAATGTTTTTATCTTCCCTTTTAACAATAGGTACAATGAGGCTTTGTGTTCAGGGTTTAGGGAAGCCCTGCTTCACTGCTAAATTGTAGATATTTTGTATGTGAGGGATGATGATAGGCCCTTTGATTTTAAAAATTTCAGATTGGTAGCCTTCAATGTCCTTAGATTTCCCATATGCGACCCTCTTAACCCCAAACTCTATGCCTTCCATAGAAAAAACTCCATCCCTTTTAGGAACTTTTGGAATGGTGCCCAAGGTGTTGGAGAATTCGTAAACACTTTTAAGGTAGGAATTCCAATAATTCAAGGGAATCATATTATTTTCTTTAGTATTAAGGATTAGAATTTTCCTCCATAAGGATCAATCTTAGACATGTGTAAAAACCTCTCTTTCTTTCTATTTATATAATAACGTTTTTTCCTTTTAATTAGGGATTTGCATGTATTTATCTTATCAATTTTTAAGGACTCATTTGAAGCATCCCTAATGGATTTCCTAGCAATTTTACATTCATTATCATACAAAGCGTTGGTTTTTCTATTATTCATTTTACATGACATCTCAAAATAAAATTGTTTAATGGATCTGGAAAGGGTTGTTGTAAAGTTATGATAGAGGCCTTTGATGTTGTCGTTATCATTTAGGATATTTAATTCACTATTTAAATCATTTAAGAAAATATTAACTCAACTTTTTTCAAAAGGAAGGTGCCTTGGATTATCAAAATTTTCCTCAATGGGGCTTTCCTACATGGCAAAGTTTAGAGTTAGGGTTAAAGGCCTATGATCGAAGTCAGGTTCATGGCTGTTTAAAAGGTCAAATTTTACAATTTCATTAGATACAAGGATATTAGATATCACATAACAGATGACACCACTACCCATCCCATGAATACAATTCATTTGGTTGGATTTCGACCACTTCATTACACCATTGCAAATTATTAGGTCTTGAGAACTATAAATCTTGACTACATTAGTACCAAAAAAATTCTCGGTAAGGTATTTAGAGTTTCTTTTGTATAAATTAGCTAAGATAGGGTCTTCAAGTAGACATAAAGGATTAGGTTTGGAATCATTTCTTAAAAGAATAGATATTACCTTCATTTATTAGACTGTAAATATCTTGTTCTTGGGTATTATAGGGAAAATTTTCATCTATATTTTTTTTTTCTTATAAAAAGTAGAGTTAATAGGTACCAAATAAGAAATTACTATATAAATATTCTTAGCATTGATGTCTGATATTTCTATCCAAATGTACTAATTGAGAGGGTCTATCTTATGAAGTTGAATGTGAGGAGAAATGTTCCCTTTTATATAACAAGTTATACCTCCAATCCCTCTATGAAAAAAATTATATGTTAGGGACCTTAAATTCTTCATGCTCCCAAGGTTCAAATAGAAAAGTAATATCAATATCACTCGAGATCCAATTTCACATAAGACTCATGAACCAGGGAAAGCCATGATAGTTCCAAAAAAGGATTTGGAGTGTCCCAAATTTCTATTTATTATTATCATTCATGTCTTTATCGCTAATAATAGTTTTTCAATTTCCAATTATTTCCCATTTTCCTTCTTTCCTAGATTCTATACCTTTTGAATGTCCTTCCTTAATTCATCTTGGTCTTCTAGAATCAAGACTTCATTTATGAATATTCATGACCCTTTTAATCTCAAATATTTACTGAGTGTGCCATATTTATGGTTGTTACAACTTACTTTGACACAAATCAACCTATCTTTGTGTTGGATTATTTTTCTCACACTCTTTGCTTCTTTGATCACATGAACTTGTCACGGTCTTGTGGGTTTGTGTTTTCTACTAAGTTTGTAATTTCCCTGTCTCTCTCCCTCTCTCACATGCCAAGTCCTAAGTTTTTCCCCTTCGGCTTGTATAATTGTTTTATGTTTTCCTTGGTTCATTTTTGTGCCCTAGTTTCCCTCAATTTCTTGGACGAAATAAATCTCGGCCCCAATCCCCTCTATTTTTTTCCAAGGATGAAAACTCGCGTCCTATGTTCCAGTCACTAGTCTCCATGTTTTCTTACCTCACAGCCAGTCATCCAAATCCTTGATCGTGCAGACCGCGGCCATGAACACAAAGCACAACTTTCTTAACAATTTGTTTCGGGCTTGAACCACCAACAACAGGGAAGTTCAGTTTTCAGTGGTGGGGATTCCATATAATGTTCAGATCGGTGGCTCACGGGAGTTTAGAATCTAAAATTTTCTCGACATATAGTGCAGGTTGAATCTGGACCATAGATCTCGTTTGAAGAGATCAACGGTGGAAAATTTTTGCGAGAATTGAAATCTGAGATATTTCTAAGGTTTTTCATCAAAGTGTCGAAGTCCCAAAGTGTCGAAAAGCTAGAGGTCTCGAAATTCTGAAGTGGAACAAGGATATGATCTAAGTCGTTGATCGTCAGTCGAGGAGGACTGTTGATCTCCATGTGTAAGGACAGTTCGCGACTCATAAATAAGGAGTTGTGAGGCAGGATGTGTTAAAGTTCCCTAAGGTAGGGATCCATGAAAAGATCCCAACCATTGGTTGGAAGGTGGGACATGGCAGTATATAAGTAGGTTTGTGAAATTTCAATTTAGAGAGTTGACAATGGACGGAGCGCCAACTTTGCAAAGTGAGAAGCTGTGAAACACTTGGGAGTTAGGCCCCAGTCATGGTCTGAAGTCATGTGGAAGGAGGGCCTAAAATGAGAAGATAATGCTCAATACATAGAGTTTTCTATTTCGAGGTTTCAAAGAAGAAATCGTAGTCGTCAACTACGAAATAGATCCGATCGTCAATCTGAGTGAAGTGGTTTTGCTATTTTGGGTAGCGGGTAATTTGAAGTCGGGCATTGTGAAGACCTCTAAAGTACAAAATCCCGAAATACGATTTGGGATAAAGCATCGGGTCACAACCTGAGGTCACATTTTAGTGAGGCCAAAGTCACTGGGCGCTAATCCTCTGTTTTTCATCCAAGGCTCTTAAAACGCCAAATTTGACACTGTCTCCATGCAAAGTCTAATGTATCCCAGAATTGGTGGATGGATAAATCTCAGCAGCGACACGAAAATGGAAGGACTTTCTTGGTCACAGATCTTGTGTAGACCCATGACCCTGAATTCGTATGCTCATTCAACATCATATTTAGTCGCAACAAGTGGCCACCCCCTGGTTATCTGTCCTGGTCCCAATCTCTAGGAGGTATCAGTTAATGGACACAGGTTGGTAGTTGAAAACTCGGCTCACCCCATAAATGGAAAGCATGGAAGGACTGGCCATGGAGGCAGACTTCCAGCCTGTGGTACTCTTGCAAGAAAATTTTCCTACAAAACCTATTCTGATATGAGGTCACATCTAACAGAAGAATGCCTACACAGTCTGACAGGGAAGATGCAAATGAAAAGTCTTGAATGCAGGGCCTGATCTTTCTCCTAGCAGTGGTGAATTGTTTTGAGTATAAAAAGTGAGTTTTGATATTTTGTTAGTGGTCAAATGGTTGAGCTAGGCTCTCGCATGGTAATGTTTTGATGAAGAACATTGGCTCTCTAGTTATGTACTTGATTTGAGACTTCTTGTTTAATATAAGTCAGTTTTCTTCTTACATATTATTTTCCTCTGATACTGAATTGTTCATGATTGAATGATTCACATGGATTTTTGTAGTTGTATTTTGATGGATGTTTGATTACAATATTGTTATGGTCTTCTTCAGTTTCCTAAAACGTTGAATCCAAGAGAATCTTGTGTTTGAGTTTTTCCTCCTTAGGTTGCTTGCAGACCTGATGTCCATAGCAAACCTCTACACTTTCCTCACCAAAGTCTTCCTTCTGTTCACCTTTACTCCAAGTTACTGACTGATGTTGATTAAGACCCCAATTTCTTGTGTGTACCAGTCTAGTTTTTTGAGTTAAAACAATATTATCTTGAGTCTTATCCATTTG
Organism: Picea engelmannii; assembly: GCA_009831015.1. Lineage (NCBI taxonomy): Eukaryota > Viridiplantae > Streptophyta > Pinopsida > Pinales > Pinaceae > Picea > Picea engelmannii. The sequence continues at coordinate 1,074,339 of ML785507.1, read as the reverse complement.
ACCTCTTTAAACTCATTCATAGTGACATATAACCTAATGGGTGTTGGGATTACCTTGTATGCGATCTGAGGGTGACTCTCAGTGAAAACATTCTTGGCGTTGTTGTCGGGGAACCAATTGAAGACATTTCCCCAGGATAGAATGACAAAGAAGTTTTGATTCTAAAGGTGCATCAAATATCAGTACCATTGAAGATTGCAACTTTCACTTAGCGACTCCAATGTTTTAGTTGTGGCTCCTAAAGGAAGACACACGATGTCTAATCCATAGGTCCCTCTAGCAACGCCTGAAGCTGACCCAGAGAAAATTATCAGAAAAGGAAAAACCCCTCGTGAAGGTACTTCAACTTCTGTACCAGGTATTTCAGGTAATTTTCATAATCCTTCTTTAAAAACTCTAGTATCTTCTTCTCAGTCTCATGTTATACCATCTATTGGAGTTTCTAGATATTTAAAGTTTGGGAGTGTCCCTGTTGATTTCTCCCCTCCTAGTCTCGGCTTGGAAGGAAAAGGATTTGACACCCATGTTTCCCCTAAAGTTGTACAGTGGTTTAAACCCATGACCTTAGAATATTCTCCTACTCCAATCTTTACCAATCCTCCTCTTATTAGAGTTGTTGCATTTAAAGAGAAAAAAACTATGTTCCCTTGAGCCTAATAGCCTTTTCCTCAAACACGCTGTTGTTTCTCCTTTATCTCAGAAGCACAGTTCTAGTCTCCCATATTCAAACTACATATCCTCCTGGTTCTCCTCAAGTTTACATCCCAATGGAAGGTGCTAATCCCCCCATGAATAGGAAGGATGCCATAGTGGCCACTAGATATGCTCGTTTTGTCCTACATCAGCCTATGAATGCTCTCCCAGCTGGCAGATACCTTAAGCAGTTGCCTAAGTTCACAGGTGAGGGAGACATAACTGCAAAAGAGCACCTTGCAGCCTTTTATAGTTATGCATACAATTATGTCATTGTGAATGAGGATGTATGGATGAGAATTTGTGTTCATAGCCTTGATGGAGAGGCTAGGAAATGGTTTAGGGCCTTGGCTCCTGGATCTATTGATGGGATTGAAGCCCTAGATGATGCATTCTTATAACATTTGGGGGATAAAAAGGATTTCCTTTACTATATTACAAAGTTTGGATCACTTAAGAAAAGAGAAGGGGAATCTGTTTCTGACTTTTCAAAGAGGTTTAATAAAATGTATAATAAGATTCTTGCTGAGATTGAACCTACAGAAACCTCCACCAAAATGACTTATGCTAGTGATTTCGACCCTGATTTATACCTCCTGCTAAGAGAAAGAAGAGCTACTTCTTTGGCTCATATGCAAGATGTGGCCTTGGAAGTGGAGTCCAATATATTGGTAGTTGACAAACTTAGGAGTAACGCTGATAGAGACAGAGGAAAGGGGAGGTTTGAAACTTGAACCTCTGGTTCTTCAACTACCCACCCTCAAGTAGACGAATTGACTAAGCTGGTAAAGTCACTTTCTGCTGAGGTGGAAAGGTTGAAACTGGATAGAAAGAAGAGCTATAGGAATCCACCCAATCCTAAAAATAGGGGTAACTTCAAAAGACTAAATAACACCCCTCAGATTATCCAAAGAGATCATAGAAATAGGGATAGGGATGATCAGAGAAACCAAGCCCCTCTCCCAAATAACCTTGTTACTGATGAAGAAGGATAGGAAGAAGAGGTTGATCCTGAAATCCATTGTCTTGGATACACCTCCTCATTTCCCCATTTAACCCAATCTGTATATGAGGAGCCTGTCATGGAAAACCAACTAAATGAGCTAAGTAAGGGGGGGAATACCAGTAGAAGTCCAAATAAATACAACCTCAAGTCCAAAAATAAAGAAGGGAAGTCTGACATCCTTGATCAACCTACTAGAGCAGAGAAGCATGCTAAAGATGTAGTATAAAAAAACAAAGATAAGAAGTCACAGAACCCCCCACTAGTGATCAAAATCCTTGTCCCAGAAGTGAGAGAAATTCCAAATCCCCCCTCCTCTTCTAAATTTGAGAATGAAATTCAAAAAATTAGAATCCTTGTACCCTTTTTAGAGCTATTCAAGCATGAAGACTTCAAGAGGTGCCTCTCTAAACTGTTGTAGTCCGAGCCTTCATCTCATTCCACAGACTCATTCAATATCTAAGATGAAAATCTTGTTGTCATACTGGGACCCTTGGTGTAGGATAAAGATGACTCCTCTCCTCCTTTCTACACATCACTAAGCATACATGATAAGTTGTTGAATAATTGTTTGATGGACTCACGAGCATCTCATAATCTCATGCCCAAAACTGTCATGGATGAACTTGGATTAGAAATCGCAAAGACTTACCATGACTTGTATTCTTTTGACTCTAGGAAAGTGAAGTGTCTTTGGGTCATCAAAGATCTGGTTGTGACCCTATTTTAGTTGCCCATGAAAAGTGTGGTCATGGATATCATGGTGGCTGATGTTCCCCCCATGTTTGGCATTCTCTTGTCAAGATCTTGGATTAAAATACTTGGGGGAACCTTACAAATGTACTTGACATATTCTACCATTCTTGTGTTTGGGGGGGAGCGTGGAAGACTTTACACAGAAGCTCAGTTGGCCTACATTATTAGTGAAGAAGAAAACCCCACCAACCATCCTATTTTTTCACTTGATAATGATTTGGGATCCATTATATTACAGCTCAATGACGCTCCTGAACTTCCTCTTGAAATCAGAAAATAGTCCATTACTTTTTGTGAAGATTCTCCTCCAATCACTTATGTTTGGAAGATGTTATTTAATGAAGCCTCTTCTAGGGATGGTGTTGGTGTTGGAGTGGTCTTTGTTTCACCTACTCAAGAGACTTTATCTTTGTCCTGCAAGTTAGAATTTGAAACTACCAATAATGTGGCAGAGTATGAAGCTCTTGTTTTGGGTTCGAGGGATGCAAAAGACATGGGGATTGAATAGATTTCATTGTTCAGGGATGCTGAATCAATTGTCCATCAGATAAAAAATGTTTATCAAGCTCATCACCCTAGGCTAAGAAATTATAGAAATGAAGTGTGGGACCTAGTTGACAGTTTTTTCTTAGCTTTCAACATTTCATTTATTCCAAGGGAAGAGAATACCATGGTTGATTCTTTGGTTGTTTCAGCAAGTAACTTCAGAGTCCCTTTTCCACCTAAAATCAAGTATGATATAGAAGTGAAATATAGACCCTCTATACCTGACAATGTCAAGCATTGGAAAGTGTTTGAGGATGATATTGAGATCAAAAGATTCCTTGAGAATGTTGGTGAGTTTTCAACATCACATATTGATCAAGACCATAATTCTGAAAGTTATCCTCATGATGATTTCTAATCATCATACTGTTCAGTTGCCTAGCAATCATATTCTAAAGGGACTAGTTCCTTTGGAAAGACTATTTGATAGAAACGATGTGGCAGGGAAATTTAAAGGTTCAACTGATGATGTTGATGTAACTGAGTGCAATATTGGTACAGAGAAGGATCTGAAATTTTTCAAGTTGTCAAGCATCTTGTCAGGGGAACAAAAGGTTGAATATGTTGAACTATTAAAAGCGTTTGATGATGTGTTTTCCTCGACATATGAAGATCTCAAAACATACAACACAAGTAACATTGAACATAAGATCCCATTGAAAGAAGAGACCAAACCATTTAGGTAGAAATTGAGACAAATAAATCCTATGTTGCTTCCTATTATGGAGAAAGAGGTGAAAAAGATTTTGGATGCCAAGATTATCATTCCTTTGAGGTATTCTGAATGGGTGGCCAACTTGGTCCCAATGAGAAAGAAGAATGGAGAAATCAGACTTTGTGTCGATTTCTGGAACCTGAACAGAAGCTCTAACAAGGATAATTACCCCTTGCCAAAGATGGAGCACATATTACAGAGGGTGGCATGTGCATCTAGGATATCTATGATTGATTGATTTTCTAGCTACAATTAGATCTCTATCTTTCCTGAAGATAGAGAGAAGACAACCTTCACTACTCCTTGGGGTACATTCATGTATGCTAAGATGCCCTTCAGAATGATGAACGCAGGGGTGACCTTTCATCGAACCATGGACATAGATTTTATTGGAGAGAAGGATAAGTTTTTGGTCATCTATTTGGATGACATAACAGTGTTCTCACAATCTAATAAAGAACATTATGATCATTTGAAAAGGGTCTTCTTGAAATGAAAAAAAAATGGTCTCTCTTTAAATCCCAAAAAGTCATTGTTTTCCATGAAGGAGGGGAAATTATTGGGGCACATAGTATCAACGGAGAGGGTAAGGATTGATTCAAGCAGGGTAGAAGCTATCCAAACCTTGTCACTCCCTAGATCCAAGAAATAAGTTCAGTCTTTCTTGGGGAAAATTAATTTTTTGAGAACATTTGTTTCTAATTTTGTTGAATTGGTAAAGTATATTACAACCATGTTAAGGAAAGGAAATGAAATCAAATGGACTGATGAATCTTGTAATTCTTTTGAGAAAATAAATAAGGACTTGACTGAAGCACCTGTGCTCATTAATCCTGACTAATCCAAGGATTTTCTGATTTTTTCCTTCTCTTCATTTTACACAGCAACAGTGGTTTTATTGCAAAAGAATGTTGAAGGGTTAGAGCAGCCCACTGCCTTTTTCAGTAGGGCATTGAGAGATGTTGAAATAAAATATGACCTCATGGAAAAGCATGCCTATGCTTTGGTTAAATCCCTCAAGTCTTTCAGGGTCTATGTTCTGCATTCAAGAGTCATTGCATATGTCCCTTCAACTTCTGTGAAGGAGATTCTCATTCAACCTGACATCAACAAAAGGAGCAAGTGGATTTCCAAAATCCTAGAATTTGATCTCGAAATAAAGCCCACCAAATTGGTCAAAGGCCAAGGTTTATATAGGTTGTTGTCTGAATCTAATTGCAAATCTTTGGGGGTAAATTTCATCAACACTTTCTCAGAAAATCAACAAGCTGAGTTATCTGATAAAGGTTCTCAAGTCAGCCCTCCATTGGCAGAATGTGCTTGGTACAAGAACATTATATTTTTATACAAAAGTTGCAGCCTCCTGATGGTATGGAGAAGAGAAAGGTAAGAGCTTTGAAGCTTAAATCAATTAAATATTGTCTTATTGATCAAGTCTTGTATTGGAAATACCCTCTGGGAGTGCTTTTGAGATGTTTAGACCCACATGAAGCCTAAAATATTATATTTTATTTTCATGAGAGTTTATGTGGGGGGCATTACTTCTGGAGAACCACAGCCTATAAAATTCTCAGGGATGGATATTTATGGCCTAGTATATTCATCGATGTTTGTGTAAAGACCAGGGCTTGTGTTAAGTGTCAAAAATTCTATGGAAAGTAATATCTCAAGTCTTTACCATTGAAGCCTATGGTAGCTTCAGGACCCTTTCGGCAGTGGGGACTAGATTTTATTAGGGAAATTCATCCTGCTTCAAGTGGTCAGCAGAGGTGGATCTTGACTTCCACCGATTACTTTACCAAGTGGATAGAAGCCATTCCCACAAGGAGTTCTTCCTACAAGGTAATCATTGGTTTTCTTGAGGATATTATGGCAATATTTGGTTGTCCAAACATGATCGTCATTGATAATGTTGTGTCTTTCAAGGCTGGACCATTGATCCAGTTTTTTCAACAGTTTGGAATCAAATTGATTCACTCTACTCCTTAATACCCCCAAGGGAATGGACTGGCAGAGTCCTCTAACAAGAGAATTATAAAGATCATTAAAATATTGTTAGAGGACAACAAGAAAGCATGGGATTCAAAGCTCAATTTTTATTTGTGGGATGATAGAGTAACAACAAAGAGCTCTCTTGGTGTCTCTCCTTTTTAGCTTGTGTATGGAGTTGAGGCCATCTTTCCTTCTCAGCTTGCCTTGCCCATGAAAAAATTCTTCAAATACTGCCAAGGAGAACCTGATGATATGATCAGAATAATACAGAAGCTGGTAGAAGTGAAGAAGACTAGGGATCAACTACTGGACAAAGCACATGGCCATCAACAGAAGATCAAGTAGGCCTTTGACAAGAAGGTAAGAAAAGAGGATTTCCAACTGGGAGATCTAGTACTCAAATGGGATGCACCCAAGAAGGACAAAGGCAAGCACGGTAATTTGAGCCCTTGTGGATTGGTTCCTTCAAAATTTCTGAGGTATTTCCAAATAATACTTACAAGTTGCATAATTTGGAGGATGCTGAATTTTTTGGTGGCCATGTAAATGTGCATTTTCTGAAAAAGTACTTTGTTTGAGCCATGAGTGGTTTTTTCATGCCATTGTAAATATCATTCCTTTTTTTGTTTTAAATAATAGACTCCATAACCCAACAACTAAGGCACTGGAACTACTTGTTCTTGGCAGCTCGTAGGGAGCATGCCATCCCCTATGGAGCCAAATGTTATCACCTGAACTTGTCAAAGTATTGTGGGTTTGTGTTTTCTACTAAGTCTGCAATTTCCATGTCTCTCTCCCTCTCTCACAGGCCAAGTCTTAATTTTTTCCCCTTCTGCTTATATAATTGTTTTCTATTTTCCCTCGTTCATTTATGTGCCCTGGTTTCCCTCAAGGTCTTGGCCGAAATAAATCTTGGCCCCAAGCCCCTCTATTTTTCTCCAAGGATGAACACTCACCTCCAGTGTTCCAGTCACTAGTCTCCCTGTTTTCTCAACTCACATTCATTCGTCCAAATCCTTGATCATTCAGATCGCGACCATGAACACAAAGTGCAGCTTTCTTAACAATCTGTTTCGGGCTTGAAGCACCAACAACAAACAAGTTCAGTTTTCAATGGTGGGGATTCCATATAATGTTCAGATCGACAGCTCGTGGACGTTACAAATCTGAAAGTTGCTCGAGGTATAGCATCGATTGAATCTGGACTGTAGATCTCATTTGAAGAGATCAACAGTGGAAAATTATGGCGGGAATCAGGAATCTGAGATATTGCTAAGGTTTTCCATCAAAGTGTCAAAAATCTAGAGGTCTTGAAGTTCCAAAGTGGAACAAGGATATGATCTAATTCGTTGATCATCAGTCGAGGAGGATTGATTATCTCTGTGTGTAAGAATAGTTCACGATTCAGAAATTGGGAGTTGTGAGGCAGGATGTGTTAAAGTTCCTGAAGGCAGGGATCCGTGAAAAGATCCCGGCCATTGGTTGGAAGGTGCGACGTGGCAACAGATAAGTAGGTTTGCGAATTCACAATTTGAAGAGTTGAAAAGGGGCAGAGCGCCAACTTTGCAAAGTGCGAAGCTGCTAAACACTCGGGAGTTAGGACCTGAGTCATGGTCCGAAGTCATGTGGAAGGCGGGCCTAAAAAGAGAAGCTAGTGAAAAATACATAGAGTTGTCCATTTCGAAGTTCCAAAGAAGCAATCGTAATCGTCAACTACGAAACAGATCTGATTGTCAATCTGAGTGAAGTGGTTTCGTTGTTTCGGGTAGCGGGTAATATGGAATTAGGCGTTGTGAAGACCTTCGAAGTATGAAATCTTGAAATACCATTTGGGATAAAGCGTCGAGTCATAGCCCAAGGTCACATTGGATTGAATCCAAAGTCACTGGGCACTCATCCTTTGCTCTACATCCAAGGGTCTTAAAACGCCAAATTTGGTGTCGTATCCATGCGAACTCTAATGTATTCCAAAATTGGTGTATGGATAAATTTCTGCAGTGGCACAGAAAATCGCAAGACTTTCCCGGTCACAAATCTCTTATAGACCCAGGACCCTAAATTTGTATGCTCATTCAACATCATATTTAGTCGCATCAAGTGGCCACCCCCTAGTTATCTGGCATGGTCCCAATCCCGAGGAGATATTAGTTAATGGACACAGACCGATAATTGAAACCTCGTCTCACCCCATAAATGGAAATTATGGAAGGACTGGTCGTGGAGGAAGACCGTCAGCCTGTGGTACTCATGTGAGAAGATTTTCGTACAAAACCCATGTTGATCTGAGCTCGCGTCTAACAGAAGAATGCCTACATAGTCTGACAGGGAAGACCAAATGGAAAGTCTTAAATGCAGGGGCCTGATCTTTCTCCTGGTAGTGGTGAATTTTTTTGATTATAAATATTGAGTTTTGATATTTTGTTAGTGGTCAAATGGTTGAGCAAGGATCCTGCATTGTAATATTTTGATGAAGCACACTGGCTCTCTGGTTATGTACTCGATTTGAGACTTCTTGTTTAATATAATTCAGTTTTCTTCTTACATCTTATTTGCCTCTGATACTGAAGTGTTCATGATTGAGTGATTCACATAGATTGTTGTAGCTTTATTATGATGGATGTTTGATTAGAGTATTGATATGGTGTTCTTCAGTTTCTTGAAACTTTGAATCTAGGAGGATCTTGTGTTTAAGTTTTTCCTTCTTAGGCTGCTTGAAGACCTGATGTCCATAACAAACCTATACACTTTCCTCACCAAAGTCTTCCTTCTATTCACCTTTACTCCAAATTACTGACTAAAGTTGATCAAGACCCCAATTTCTTGTGCGTACCAGTCCAATTTTCTGAGTTAAAACGATATTGTCTTGAGTCTTATCCATTTGACCTCTTTAAACTCATTCATAGTGACATATAACCTAATGGGTACTGGAATTACCTTCTATCAAATCTGAGGGTGACTCTCAGTGCTAACAACTTCTATAAGGTAAGTTGTTTTAATTCCTATGTCCATTTATTTGTTTTTACCTAATGACAATTCATTAAGAGTCCTTCCATGAAATACTTTTTTCATATCTGTTGGCAGCCCTACATGTTTTCACTTTTTAAAAGCGACAAATGATAATTTATGTAGCTGCCTACATGTGGTCATGGGGTTATTGCTTTTCAAAAGTAGCTTTGAACTGTAAATATGATGTTTCGGTTATTCCTAGTTTTTTTCTTCCTCTTCATTTTCGTGCTTCATTCATGACTGAAAGCATGAACGAAACACTAAAACTTATAATTGTATCGCCATTTTTTTTAAGGTTTATGAAAGCTAGATGTCTTTCCAATTTTTTTTTAATGAAGGCTATTTTGTTGTGAAGCTCATCTTGTTGATTTCTCTAAAGTAGCTCATCGATTGTGAAGTGGGCTTTGATTTTTGCTAGTGTAAAACACCAAGACTCCTTTAAACTTAAACTAGGTTATATATCATTGAGGCTCTTGGTAAGACCTATTCCTATCAATACACTTTGGTTCACGATTTTTCTCCTTACCTAAACTTTAGAAATCAACTCCACTTTGTTGCACGATGATAACATTTGAATGAACCTTGTCGTATCTTGTACCCTATGGGAGGTGGCAGCCTCACAATGATAAGCCCATCATTTCAGGTTAAGTCTCGAGTTTCGTATGTACTCTTGGCACTCATTTCATAAAACACCTTTTGTGTTACAAAACTTCTTTTCATGCGCGCTAGGGTATTGATGAATCTTGTGCCTGAGATTTCTCTATGGTCTTCTTTGTCCTAGAAACCTTTCATACTCACTGTGTTTTTTTGTCTGCCTTCCAAACCCTCATGGCCCTGGTCATAAGGATTGAATCCAATGGCTCACAAACCCTACTCCTGTGTGTTGATTAAAGGGAGGACCTTAAGGGTCAAGGTTGGCTCAAATTTCTTGACAAATTATAGGGTTTTAACTTGCAAAATGCTTAGGAATTTGCCCTTTATTTTGATGGTTTCCAAGCCAAGGTAGGAGACATTCAGGTTGAGGTCATAGAGGAATTTTTAGGCCAAGCGACAGGTCTTCCACTTAGCGGACATAAGTGGTTTAAAAACGCCATGGTCGAGGAGGTACCATGGGGCCTGTTCTTCACCTCTAGGAAAATCAACTGATGTGATAAAGGTATGCTTGTATCCTTGTCGAAAACTCGGTGGCATGGTTTGCTAGCAATCCTGAGACAATTAGTGACATGCGAGAGTCACTTTGGTCTTGTTTTCATGTATCATATACGTTTGTTGATGAATTTCATCAGGTTTCAGTTAAATATACCCTATTATTTATTGAGAAGCCTGTATAAGATGGTGAAAAGGTATAAGAGACAACGTTTAAATTCCAGTCTGTTTCATCATGGTTTGATAAAGATATTGTTAGTTCATCAACTAAAGTTGCAAAATGATAATTGGGACGCCTTCGTAATCCGAAATGGTTTCGTTACACCTAGTACCGTAGAGGTTGATAAGCCCATGATGGAAGAAACCACAGTCCCTGCCACTAACAGAGCAATTCCTTCATCTACAGGAGCCTCTGTTACGACCATCCTCAATGAGCCTATGCTCGAGCAAACAGATGATGAGTTGACAGCCTTTGAATTGCATGGCCATGAACAACATGCCTATCATAACACCTATGCTAAGAACGCAAACAGGCCTTCATACAAACCATCTAAGGGTGACACGAATATAGGGTTTAAAAACAAAAGGGCAGAGAGATTTATTTCCAGGAGTCTACTAAACAAAACAAAAGCTCATGCGAGCTCGGGTAAAATGATTGATATCCTTGACGACAATGATTCTGAAATTGAAATATTTTTGGAAGAGGAAGAACCTGGTTACCATAGAATCGTTTCAGATCAGCCCTACGATTTCATAGATAATCTACCACCCTGCCTGAAGCATTGCAAAAACTTCCCTAGGATCAAACTCAGTCAAAATTGCACATTGGATAGTGGGAGTGTGTTGACACACAGTCATTCGTCCCCTCAATCAATAGTTTCGGACCTGCGGCATGAAGTGTGTTTATTTTGGATAGAAAAATACTACACAGATGTGCCCTTCCTGCAAGCTAAAATCAAGGCCTTCACAACCCAGATTGACTCACTAACGACTGAGAAACACATACTCAAACTAAATGCACAAAGACCGGGGAAATGCCTGAAGAGAACTAGTAATATAATAATAAAGATTGTTGAGTCTGTCAAAGTTGTGGTTAATTATGAATTCTTATGATTCGGATTGAGTTTTCAGTTGAACGTAAAGATTTGTTTTTATCTTAAATTGTGTTTTTATTTTATTATTTTTTAATATAGAATAAATTAGATTTTTTTTTCTAAAATAAGACTTGCTACAGAATCAACAGATTCTGTAGCCAGTCTATTCTTATTCAAAATTTGGAAGATATTGGTTAAATTTATATCTGAATTTCTTTATTTCATCCTTTTCTTTCAGGATATCTAGCAGTTTATGGTGATCAAATGATATGAATCATTTATGGGCTTATTAGCCATATCTTTGGCTCATTTTTTGTAAACAGGAACAAACTTTTTATAGTTTTAAGAGATACAGTGTGATATGGAGTGGTTATATTGCCCTCTATTTTGTAATCAACAAATCATTTTGGAGATTTAATCTTACCCCACAAGATAAGATATTTATCTTTTCTAAACTCTTTAAATACTTGTAATTTTTGTAATCAAGGCATCTTAGCCTGGGGCTGAAGGTGGATGGTTAATTTGCAGACTTTAATGGAACAACAATACATATTACGGCTTTAGCTTCTTGTGGATGGTGTCTTTGTTTAAGTTATGTTTATCCTAATATGATAATAGGTTTTTGATAGATTTCGTCTTCTTGATCTATTGTGTTGTTGGGATAATTCCTTTATAAATGTTGTCCATAAATTATGCTTCAGATATTAATCATGTGATCACCTATTCAGTTTTAATTATAGGATTTCTCCTTTAATTTTCATTGAAAGATTAAATGCAAGCATGTTTGCTAACAGATTTTTCTTAATGCAATTACTTGCAATCATGAGATCATAGTGACTAATTGCATCTCTCATTCTGTTATTAAAACTCAACAATCAACATATTGTTCTACATTTATTCCAAATAGTTTCAAGATTCATTGCAGGTTTACCTCTTGGATAAGCTGGTTGGATATTCTCTAATCGTACAGATGTTTGGGTGCATGTCGATTAACTCATTAACATGCTAGTTTATTTCTTTTTATCGTTTGTTTGTCTTTGAAACTCAAATATATGGTCTGGCTTTGACCATCCATATACTTCTGTTTCATAGTATATTTTTCTATTTTGGTTTAGATTAATAAAGAGAAAACAAAAAAAATATCTTATGTGCTTTCTTTATCTGATTTTGTTAAAGCAGTCATTTTCACAGAGTTTGGTAAGTTTAGATTAAAACTTGCAGCTTGTAAATAATGTATATAAATGAGAGTTATTTATCTTTTGCTTAAATACGCCCATTACATTCACATTAGAGCATATGTACATATATATATATAGTATTTAGTAATTAGTAATTTATTTCTTTTTTTTATTTCGTTTCTTTTATGATTCTTAGATTGGCCAAGGGAGCCATTAAACCCGTCAGAACGAGTTATACCAAACGTCTTGGGTTACTTAGACAACCCCGGACCAGACTCGCTCTTCCAATTGACGGACGGTCATTTTCGCCCGTCAACAATATCTTGGTTAGATCCTCAATTTTTAATGATTTTTTTGGTTGAATCCTAGATTTTGAGTAGTGATGGGAGTATATGTGCACAATTTCGAGAATTAGTGATGGGAGGATACATGAACGATTTAAAAAAGTAGTGATGACATGATACATGCAATAGGTTGATATGGGAGACTTGAAAGGTATGTTGAGCCTTGTAATACCTATGCAATGACATACATTGTTATAGATGTGAGAGAAATAAACATCAAAGAGGAAAAAAAAGATGTAAAAATAACCAATACTTTATCATGGATCTTAAAGTGTGTAAACTAGTCCAATTAAAAGTCACCTATTCAATTCTCATGATACCTAATTCAACCACCCCCAAACCTATTTTTAAATCCATCTACATCTTAAATATATTAAAAATACCCTTTCACCCACATATATATATATATATATATATATATATATATAT
>ML785507.1:1047609-1061288 GCA_009831015.1 Picea engelmannii | reverse complement strand
ACCTACAATATAAAATCACATGATATAATATTTTCTAATTAGTAATCCCATGATATAAGTCCATATAAAAATTTCTTCTCATACATATAAAAACATACATATAAAAATTGTGCGCACAATAAATTATAATAACAATTTTTTTTTATAACTAATTGAATTTTTTTTTTATATATATATATATATATATATATATATATAATAAATTTAATGAATAAAATCATATATATACCCCAACAATGGCATACATTATTGTAAATGTAAAAGCATTGAACAACAAAGAGAAAAAAGAACATCTAAAAGGAACAAATACTTTATTGTGGATCTTAAAGTGTGTAGACAGCCCAATTAAAAGTTAGAAGCCATCGATTCAATTCTCATGATACCTAATTCAACCACTCCCAAACTTAATTTTAAGTTCAACAATATTTATATATTTTTAACATATATTGAAAATACCCTTCCGCCCATGTATATGTATGTTACACAATATATTATTTTCTTTTCAAATTATAAGTGTAACACCTTGTTTCCCCTAGTCTATAAAAAAATAACTATACTGGCCAAGTATTGTGGCAAACTCATAAATGTGAATGTGTGATGTGAATGGACCTTGTGAAAAAGGTCGATGAATGTGAATAATATTATGAATATATATTGCAGGACTGCTGAGAGGGGATGTGCTGAAAAAGAGACCACGATGGCTGGAGAAAGGTGGTGGAAGGCACCTGGAATGGTGGCGTTAACTTCCACCAAAACCGATACCGTATTTGGACTTCACTGGCCTGGAGAACCAAGAGCGGCTCACTGGCCCCGAATTAAATGACTCGCCAGGTTGGTAGGTAAATGGTTCCTCATGAGTAATGGGGGATGGAGGTGAACTGCCCATCCGTAGAGTCCTCAGACCTGACCACCATGAGGAATATCGTGCCACACGCAACCTCGCCGAAAGGAGAAAAGGCAGGAAGAGTGTGCGATCAAGCGGGTAGACACGAGGGGAAGAGGAGAAGGAAAAGAACTCTGGAAAAATAAAGAGTGAGTGATAGCGGAGAAGAAGGAGAGTAACCTTTGTTCTCGGTCACTGGAAAACAGAGACTCAGTCTCGCAGCATCGTGGTCTTAGCTGGGGGGTGCCTAGTGGTAAATCCGTTGGGATTCGTTGAGCCTACGGTTGGGTGGAAACAAGCACCCCTCTCAGCAGTTCCAATCACATCTGGTGTTATTTCTTATAAGTGTTTTACATCTCGCATATTGAAATGTATATTATGGCATTTATGATCATCTTGCATCTTGAAATTTATATGCTGACATGTATGCTCATAGTCTGTGTAGTTTATGAATGGTTTGAGTATGAGACTATATGTGTGGTGTTTTGATCAGAAATGGTGGTTGCATGCTTTTATTGGAAGGACCACATATGGATTATGTTTATAGATAGATTTATATATATAAGCATATTGAATTAATTTGGACTTCAAGTCTGCTTTCAGGAAATCTATGGCCTTATTTGTCCCCAGGAATACCCGGAATAGATCTCTCCACAGAGATACCCTTCTTGGAAAGCTTACCAAGAACCTGAAAAAGTATTTGAAGGTGCAAGTCTTAGTAATCCTGTACGAGGAAGAATGGGCCTCTCAAAATCTTGATATTTCAGCATTTTAGCACCCGGGGTATCTAAGCGCGAGTCCCCTCACACTCGCAATTCCCGAAATCCTGAAACAACAGTGTAGGGAAAAGTATCGATTGAGGACAAGATCATGTCGGAAGATCTGCGGTCAGTCACGACCGTTATATTGGAGGAAGAAACGAGGGCGTTAAATGCCTCAACCCTTTTCTTTTATCTTCGTGAGTAGCAAAGAAATCGGGACCGTAGATCCCCAAGGTCAGTGGGAGATCTGGACCGTTGGTTTTCCACATCCAGGGAGCAGCAGGAGAGTGCACAACGTGGGACAGATCTGAACCGTCAGATCTTAGTTATAAAACCCGATAGTCGTTGTATCTGTCAGTCGATGCATGAGGGTTAAGCCTCCGTGAACAGTGGTGAAAGTCTCGAAAGAGGAGTTGGTATCGGGGATTCGGACTTTGGGATTTCGGAGGTCTCGAAGACAAGAGATCGAGACACTCCATGGTGGAAGTCCCAAAATAGTTTTGGACCATCCGATTAAGGGAGGACACATGTCGCGAGATCACCCATTTCGGGGATTCGGACTTCAGGATTTCGGAGGTCTCCAAGACAAGAGATTGGGACACTCCATGGTGGAAGTCCCGAAATAGATCTGGATCGTCCGATTAAAGGAGGACACGTGTCGCGAGATCACCCATTTCGGGGATTTGGACATCAGGAAACAAAAGAGGAAGGTGAGCATTTTGACCTCACACCTGGTGAAGTCCCGAAACAATCCAGACCGTCCATCCGTGGAGGACACGTGGCGGAGATCAAGAGTCCATCGATATTTTGGATACCGGGGACTCGAATTGAAAGAGGATTTGTGTCACTAGGGGTTGCAAGTCGCAAAATCGTGAAACGACGAGGACCGTCCCTCCGAGGGAGGACACGAGGCAGCAATCCAGGATTTCGGGGAAAATCCCGAAAGAAAGAGTCCGTCGAGATTTCAGAAATTGGGAATTCGGGAGTCCCGTTGACGAGAGGTCGAGCTCTCGTATTGAGAAATTCCGAAAGAAATAGGATGGAGGTCTTATGAGGAGTGGTCACCTAGATCAGGGCATAGCCAGGAGGGCTAATGTGACAAAGGCCATTTCGGGAAATCGCAAATCGGGAATTCGGGAATCCCGTTGAAAAGAGGTCAGGTTCTCGTATTGATAAGTCCCTAAGGGAATAATATTGCGATCTTATGAGTAGTGGTCATACGGACCAAGGC
Source organism: Picea engelmannii (assembly GCA_009831015.1). Taxonomy (NCBI): domain Eukaryota; kingdom Viridiplantae; phylum Streptophyta; class Pinopsida; order Pinales; family Pinaceae; genus Picea; species Picea engelmannii. The sequence continues at coordinate 1,058,413 of ML785507.1, read as the reverse complement.
ATATCCCAGGGAGCTAATTGCTAATCGAAGCCTCTTCAACATTTCGACATTTCGGGGTTCGTACAGTCGAAAGTCTCGATTCGCTTATATCGATGAGTCACGAAATGCGAAAAGGCGCCTAGTTGTTTGGCCTGTGATCATGATCAACAATCACATGGAGGTGGAAAAAGGGAAGAGCTAGCTTGTGCTAAGCCCTATAGGATTTCGGGGATTCTGTCCCTCGAGAAAAGGCAAAAAATTTATTATGTCATAGTGGGTGTGTTACAAATTGGTATCAGAGCATGGTTACAACACTTGGCCTGCTTGGGCTCATGAACGAGTTGCGCAGAAGCTCCGTTCGAAACACTCTAAAAAGAGTAACCCCCTATCTTAACCTTCCTAATCAAAAGACGAAGTTAAGAATGAAAAACCCCTATTGTGTGTGTGTACATGTGAAAATATGAATTATGTACTGGTTATAAATAAATATAAATATTGACTAACAACCAGCGTTTTTCCTTTTGCACAGAAGCGGAAGATCAACCGCGGGAAATTATCAACGCATAGTATGGTGACTCATAATGAAGTGGGGGAAGTCTCCCACAATAGATACGGAGAGTCTGACAAAAGGAGGGTAGTAAGGACCCTTCCATATCTATCCAAGACTATGAGGAGCCTCATGGTCAAATTACAAAGTTGTAAGGCTGACAATGAAAGGATGATGAAAGAAAAAGAAAAGCAAACAGAAATTAACGCAGTTTTACTGCAGATTTTATCCGATCTACAAAGACAAATGCAACATGAACCTGAAACTCAGAAACATGGTCATATCAGTGGCCACACTGAGAGGAGCACCTCGAAAAAGGTCCACCCCAGAGGTAAAGGACAAGCGTCGGATGATTCCTCTGAGAAGGAAGTTGGCTATTCAGAGGGCTCTTCTAGCAGCAGAACCAGTTCCTATTCCCGAAGGAAACAGAAGAAGCAAAAGTCTTCCAAAGGTTGTAAATTCGAAGAATTCAGAAAGGCCAAACCACCCTCCTTCGACGGTGAAATAAAGAAGGGAGAGGAAGTAGAGGCCTGGCTGCTTGGACTAAAGAAGTAATTCAGAGTCCATGACTTCTCAGAAAATATGAAGGCCCAAGTGGCCACCTTCAACTTGAATGGAAAGGCTTCCATTTGGTGGGATGACCTTAAGAATGTGAAAGGGGTTAGCGAAGAGGACCTGTCTTGGGAACGGTTTGAGAAATACTTTCGGAAGAAGTATCTATCGGAAAAATATTTCGACGAAAAGACTAAAGAGTTTTATGAACTCAAACTGGAACAACTCACTATAGAAGAATATGTCAACAAATTCCTCGATTTGTTGAGGTATGTACCCTATATAAAAGCAGAAAAGGCAAAGGTGCAATGCTTCATCAGTGGACTACCTAAGGACTATCAGAATTGAATTGAATTTGATGAGCCAAAGACTCTAGAAGGCATTATTCGAAAGGCAACCTATTGTCATGAACAGTTTGGGCATGAAGCAGAACCTCACGAAGGATGGAAACAGAAGAATAGTTCAAGATTTCAAAAAAAGGGAATTAAATTCCCATGATTTAAGAACTATAAGAATAACCCAAGAATGAGCTTCCTAGCCCGGAGTATGCATCAACAGAATTTTCCCTCCTTGAGTGGAAATAAAACTTCTGGACCTATATCAGTGAAGACTGATAACCCAAAGAGAGAGCCTTTGAAATGTTGGGGTTGCAAGGAAGAACATCTATTGAGAGACTGTCCACACCGACAACAAAATAGTCGGAGGATTTATAACATCCAGGAAGCTACTACCATCAATGATGTGGCCAAGAGTGTGCCACAAATTTATGCAGCCTTGGATAATAACCAAGCCGAACACCAAGCTTCACTAGTGGAAATAGAAGGTATGATTTCCAGCCATCTAGTGTCTATTTTAATTGACCCTGGTTCAAATTTGAGTTATATAGCCCCTAAAGCTGTTGATAAGTGTAAACTCCAGCCACAAAAACATACCAAGCCATGGTTGGTACAGTTAGCCACTGGCACCAAAAGAAGGGTAGCAGAGGTTATACCAGCCTACCAATTGATGTTGGGTAGATTCCCCACCCAAACAACCCTTAACTTATTACCCTTGGGATTGTATGATCTGTTGATTGGTATGGACTGAGCCGCCCATAAAGCCAGATTAGACTATTACCATAAAACCTTAGAATGTGTAAGTAAAGAAGGGAAAAAGAAAACCCTTCAAGGGATCCAAAAAGATGTCTCGATGAGACAAATATCAGCTTTGAAAATGAGAAAGTATTGTTGAAAGGGATGTCCCCTATATGCAATACAGGTGTTGAAAAAAATCGAAGGTGACAAACCAAGCCCTGACGATCACCCTATCCTGAGAGAATATAGAGATGTGTTTCCGGAAGAGGTATCGGGTTTACCTCCAAGAAGGGACATAGAATTCTCGATAGAACTTGCACCAGGAGTGGTGCCAGTGTCTAGGACACCCGACAGGATGAGCACACCCAAGTTAGTTGAACTCAAGTTGCAATTAAAAGAAATGATGGATAAGGGCTATATTCGACCCAGCGTGTCTCCATGGGGAGCACTAGTCCTGTTCGTGAAAAAGAAGGACGGTACCCTTAGACTGTGTATAGATTATAGGGAACACAATAAGGTAACCATAAAGAACAAGTACCCCTTGCCCGGGATCGATGACCTGTTCGATCAATTGGGGGGTGTGTCTATTTTCTCAAAGATTGATTTGAGGTCGGGATACCATCAAGTATGAATCAAGGGTGAAGACATCCATAAAACTGCCTTCCGAACGAGGTATGGTCACTATGAGTTCCTGGTAGTGCCATTTGGGTTGACCAATTCCCCTGCCACTTTTATGTGCTTGATGAACAATGTACTCAATAAATTCTTAGACAAATTCGTGCTTGTTTTTATTGACGATATATTAATTTACTCCAGGAACAGAAAAGAGAATGAAGAGCATCTTAGACTTGTGCTGCAAGTGCTAAGAGAACATCATCTCTATGCCAAATTCAACAAATGTGAATTCTTCCAGAAGCAAATACATTACTTAGGCCATGTTCTCTCCGAAGAGGGAGTAGCGGTAGACCCTGACAAAATCAGGTCTATCATGGAATGGACTACCCCAAAGGATGTTTCGGACATAAGATCCTTTATGGGATTAGCAGGATACTATAGGAGATTTATAAAAGGATTCTCCAAGATTGGTTGTCCAATCACTGCCCTCTAGAAGAAGGGGACAAAATTCCTGTGGACACAAAAATGTGAAGAAAGATTTCAAACCCTGAAACATCTACTGATCCATGCACCCGTGCTAAAGATCGTCGATCCAGAAGATGACTTCCTCGTGTGCACAGATGCCTGTAAGGAAGGGCTCAGAGGAGTCCTTATGCAGGGAGGAAGTGTGATCTGCTATGAATCCTGAAAATTGAACGAGCATGAAGTCAACTATGTGACCCATGATCTAGAGCTAGCTATCATAGTGCATGCCTTGAAAATGTGGAGGCATTACTTCCTGGGAAGAAGATTTGTACTTATGACCGATCATTGTGGATTGTGATATTCGTTTGATCAACCAAAGCTCAATGCTAGACAAGCTAGGTGGATGGCCCTCCTTAGCGAGTTTGATTTCGAGATCAAACACATTAAAGGAAAGGAAAATAGGGTGGTCGATTCCCTTAACAGAAGTATGAAAACAATTCACCTGGCAGCGGTGAGCACCTGCGAGACAGATGTCAAGGAAAGAATCAAAAATACACAATAAATAGATCCCTTCGTCCAAACCATGACCATGTACCTACAACAAGAACCCGCCGGAGTAAAATATGAAGGCTACCAGATGACCAAAGGAGGTCTACTCACTTACAGAGGTAGATTTTATATTCCAGAATGTGACGACTTAAAGAGGTTCATACTGGATGAACTACATAAAAGAAACTATTATGGTCATCCAGGATACTAGAAGATGATCACGGCCACCAGGAAACAATTCTATTGGCCTAGAATGAAGAAAGACATAGCCGAGTACTTGGCCAAATGCATAAAGTGTCAACAGGTTAAAGCAGAACACCGACACCCAGCAGGCTTATTGCAACCTTTACCAATTCCAAAATGGAAATGGGAAACCGTCTCCATGGATTTCATCACTATATTACCAACATCGAACAAACAGAACGATGCCATTATGGTAGTGGTGGATAAATTGAACAAGTATGTTCATTTCATCCCGGTCAAATCAACTTGCAAAGCAATCGATATCACCCAGGTATTCATGAAGGAGATATTCAGACTGCATGGCATGTCGAAAGAGATCGTGTCTGACAGAGACACAAAATTTACTTCTAACTTTTGGAAATCATTGATGGTTGGTTTAGAGACCAAATTGTTGTTTAGCACTGCCTATCACCCTCAAACCGATGGACAGACATAAAGAGTGAACCAAATACTTGAAGACATGCTAAGAATGCATGTAATGCATCAACCCAAGAAGTGGGAAGACTACCTACCACTAGTAGAATTCACCTACAACAATGGCTACCAAGCATCCTTAAAGATGAGTCCCTTCGAAGTCCTCTATGGTAGACCGTGTAACACTCTAGTCAGTTGGAGTAATCCCGTAAATAGGATTTCTTTTGGACCCGACATGTTGAAAGAAATGGAACAGCAGGTGACTCAGATAAAACAAAACCTGAAGGTCATTCAAAACCGACAGAAAAGTTATGTTGACCAAAAGAGAACTCCAAGAGAGTTCAAAGCGGGATATCATGTATATCTCAGAGTTAGGCCCATGAAAAGTTCCCTAAAAATGGGAGCTTGTGCCAAGTTAGCACCTCGGTATTGTGGACCCTTTGAGGTTCTAGATAGAGTGGGACCTGTAGCCTATAGGCTAGCACTTCCTCCCATAGTAAAAGCACATAATGTTTTCCATGTTTCATTATTAAAGAAATATGTACATGATGCTAATCATATAATTGATTGGTCTGAGATCCAGGTGGAACCGGAGGGAGAATTTCTACTAGAACCTCAATGCATACTAGACAGAAAGGAAACCCCGCTCCGGAGCCAAACCATTGCACAGGTCAAGGTGCAGTGGAAACATTTTGGCCCAGATGAGGCTACATGGGAAATGGAGGATGCCATGAAACGGGCATATCCGATTTTGTTTACACCTATACATGCATGTCAAGTTGATAGATAGAACATCGAGGACGATGTTCCTCTAAGGGGGAGGGAATTGTAACACCCTGTTTTCCCCAATCTGTAAAAAAATAACTATACTGGCCAAGTATTGTGGCAAACTCGGAAATGTGAATGTGTGATGTGAATGGACCTTGTGAAAAAGGTCAATGAATGTGAATAATATTATGAATATATATTGTAGGAATGCTGAGAGGGGATGTGCTGAAAAAGAGACCACGATGGCTGGAGAAAGGTGGTGGAAGGCACCTAGAATGGTGGCGTTAACTTCCACCGAAATCGATACTGTATTTAGACTTCACTGGCCCAAAAAACCAAGAGCGGCTTGCTGGCCCTGAATTAAATGACTCGCCAGGTTGGTAGGTAAATGGCTCTTCATGAGTAATGAGGGATGGGGGTGAACCACCCATCCGTAGAGTCCTTAGACCTGACCATTGCGAGGAAGATCATGCCACATGCAACCTCACTGAAAGGAGAAAATGCAGGAAGAGTGTGCGATCAAGGGGGTAGATGCGAGGGGAAGCAGAGAAGGAAAATAACTCTGGAAAAATACAGAGTGAGTGATAGCAGAGAAGGAGGAGAGTAACCTTCGTTCTCGGTCACTGGCAAACAGAGACTATGTCTCGCAGCATCGTGGTCTCAGCTCAGGTGTGGCTAGTGGTAAATCCGTTGGGAGTCGTTGAGCCTACGGTTGGGTGGAAACGAACACCCCTCTCAGCTGTTGCAATCACATCTGGTGTTATTTCTGATAAGTGTTTTACATCTCGCATCTTGAAATGTATATTCTGGCATTTATGATCATCTTGCATATTGAAATTTATATGCTGACATGTATGCTCATAGTCTATGCAGTTTATGAATGGTTTGATTATGAGACTGTCTGTGTGGTGTTTTGATCAGAAATGGTGGTTGCATGCTTTTATTGGAAGGACCATGTATGGCCTATGTTTATATATATATATATATATATACGCATATTGAATTAATTTGGACTTCAAGTCTTCTTTCGGGAAATCTACGCCCTTATTCGTCCCCAGGAATACCCGGAATAGATCTCTCCACATAGATACCCTTCTTGGAAAGCTTACCAAGAACCTGAAAAAGGATTTGATGGCACAAGTCTTATTAATTATGTATGAGGAAGAATGGGCCTCTCAAAAATCCCGATATTTCAGCATTTCGGCACCCAGGGTATCTAAGCGCGAGTCCCCTCACACTCGCAATTCCCGAAACCCCGATCCATGAAATCCCGAAATAGCAGCATAGGGATAAGTATCGATTGACGGACGAGATCCTGCCGGAATATCTGCGGTCAGTCACCACTGTTAGATTGGAGGAAGAAACGAGGGTGTTAAATGCCTCAACCCTTTTCTTTTATCTTCATGAATAGAGAAGAAATTGGGACCGTAGATCCCCAAGGTCTGTGGGAGATCTGGACCGTTGGTTTTCCACATCCAGGGAGCAGCAGGAGAGTGCACAATGCGGGACAGATATGAACCATCAGATCTTAGTCAGAAAACCCGACAGTCGTTGGATCTGTTAGGAGATGCATGAGGGTTAAGCCTTTGTGAACAGAGGCGAAAGTCTCGAAAGAGGAGTTGGTATCGGGGATTCGGACTTCGGGATTTCGGAGGTCTCGAAGACAAGAGATCGGGACACTCCATGGTGGAAGTCCCGAAATAGTTTTGGACCGTCCGATTAAGGGAGGACATGTGTCGTGAGATCCCCCATTTCGGGGATTCAGACTTCGAGATTTCAGAGCTCTCGAAGACAAGAGATCGAGACACTCCATGGTGGAAGTCCCAAAATAGATCTAGACCGTTCGATTAAGGGAGGACACGTGTAAGGAGATCACCCATTTCGAGGATTCAGAGATCAAGAAACAAAAGAGGAAGGTGAGTATTTTGACCTCGCATCTGGCGAAGTCCCGAAACAATCCAGACCGTCCATCCGTGGAGGACACGTGGCGGAGATCGAGAGTCCATCGGTATTTCGGATACCAGGGATTCGAATTGACAGAGGATTTGTGTCACTGAGGGTCGCAAGTTGCGAAATTGTGAAACGACGAGGACCATCCCTCTGAGGGAGGACATGTGGCAGCAATCCAGGATTTCGGGGAAAATCCCAAAAGAAAGAGTCCGTCGAGATTTCGAAAATCAAGAATTCGAGAGTCCCATTGACGAGAAGTCGGGCTCTCGTATTGAGAAATTACGAAAGAAATAGGATGGAGGTCTTATGAGGAGTGGTCACCTGGATCAGGGCATAGCTAGGAGGGCTAATGTGACAAAGGCCATTTCGGGAAATCACAAATCGAGAATTCAGGAATCTCGTTGACAAGAGGTCGGGTTCTCATATTGATAAGTCCCGAAGGGAATAAGACTGCGGTATTATGAGTAGTGGTCATACGAACCAAGGCATAGCCCAGGGGGCTAATTGCTGATCGAAGCCTCTTCAGCATTTCAGCATTTCGGGGTTCGCAGAGTTGAAAGTCTCGACTCGCTAATATCGCTGAGTTGCGAAATGCGAAAAGGTGCCTAGTTGTTTGGCCTGTGAACATGATCAACGATCACATGGAGGTGGAAAAAGGGAAGAGCTAGCCTGTGCTAAGCCCCGTAGGATTTCGGGGATTCTGTCCCTCGAGAAAAGGCGAAAAATTTATTATGTGATAGTGGGGGTGTTACAATAAGCTTCGAATATAAAATTATATGTATAATAATTTCCAATTAATGAACTAAATTATAAACTTCGAATATAAAATTACATGTATAAAGTTTCGAATATAAAATTACATGTATAATATTGTCCAATTAATGAATTATATGATAAAATTTTATATATAGAGAAGTGAATAAACTATAATATCAATTATTTCTTATGACCACTTGAATATATATAATTTTAAGGTTATGGTTAAGTTAGACATCAAATTGATGAGATCCCCTTGTTTAAAGTAACACATGTAATTACATGTATAATATTGTCCAATTAATGAATTATATAGTATAAGTTTATATATAGAGAGGTGAACAAACTATAATAACAATTATTTCTTATGACCAATTGAATATATATAATTTTAAGGTTATGGTTAAGTTAGACATCAAATTGATGAGATCCCCTTGTTTGAAGTAACACATGTAATTGCATGTATAAAATTGTCCAATTAATGAATTATATGGTATAAGTTTATATATAGAGAGGTGAACAAACTATAATAACAATTATTTCTTATGACCACTTGAATATATAGAATTTTTGTTATTATTTCTTATGATCACTTGAATATATATAATTTTAAGGTTATGGTTAAGTTAGACATCAAATTGATGAGATCCCCTTGTTTGAAATAACACATGTTCTTAACCATTAGGCCTACTCAAATTGTACATATTAAATTTTATTTATTTTTAATATAATATAAATAAGTTTAATGAGTAAAGTAATGTATATTTATTTTGAAATTAATCAATGACATCCATTACAACAATATACAGGTTATGAGATCAATATGTCACTTAAGGAAATTGAAATCAAGTGGGAAAGGTAACAATTATTCCGTTCAACAACCCAAACTAAAACAATTAACATATACACTTACTCAAACTGTCCTAAAAGAATCAGAATAATTAAAATTAAACTAAAAATAATAAAAATAACATGATGAAGAACATCACTATCAACACCATGAACATCATAATAAAACCAATTAAATGAATTAGCTTAGAATTCAATTGTTAAAATTGATTATAATATTGTAAAGTTATATGGAATGTATTTTTGTAAAAGTTAAAATATAAATATAAATTTTATAATGTAAAAACCTTTATACCTGTAAAAGTTATTTTACAGTACAATAAAATCAGATAATAATTAAAGAGAAATAAGCTTTCGAGCAAGCTATATTTTTATTTTTACTAAAACAAAGTTACATTCATAAAGCTGTGACAACACCGACTATACTTTAACACCGAACTGCTAAACACCTGAATCAGTTCGGGATAGGGATCATAAATTTCATCCCAGAAATCGTACAACATAATTATATAGTCATTTACTATAACAAAAATAAAATATAATCCAACGTTGCCCCAAGTTTAACCTGATTCTCACGATCAGCAACATTCCTCGCACAGAAAACAGCAGCACATAGCCGCAAGGCTGCAGATCCACATAAACAAATAAATAACAGAAAACCCTAACCCTAACATACAGACAAATACATATATATGTAAAGAATATTAATGAAAACTTGAATTGAATTCATACCATCCTTCAATGAATCCTTTCTCCCCTCTCTGCTGCGTTTTGACAGAGCGGCCTTCGGCATACTGAGGTTGAGGAGCTTGCGAGGGATACCCTGAAAACAAGAAAAAAACATTTTAATGAAATGGAAATTTACTGTGATTATCAGTCAAAGAAACAATTCAGAGGATGGGGGAAGAGAGGAGACGTGAAGAAAATACGGAACCTAGCGGAGGATTTCCTTCCGGGAAGCTTGTAGGTAGTGGCGGTGACCTGTTGTCAGACATGGCGTGCTTCTCGAGAATCGACCTTCAGACCTTCAACTCACAGGAAGAGCGGCGATGATGAATTGGTGGCCTTCAACTCACAGGAAGAGCAACGTTGGTGAATTGATGACCTTCAACTCACAGGAAGAGAGACGTTGATGAGTTGATTTGTGTAATGGGGTTGTTTAGACTGAGTGAGATATTTATAGACGATGATAAGAGTTAAAGTTACAGGGGAGGGTGCGCAAAGTCTAAAGCGCAAAGCTTATCCGATTATTCGCCACCGACAGTTGTTGAACAAATCCACTTCTTTACGTTTATTGCGGTGAAAAAATCATGTTTCACACACTAAAAGTAAAGTAGCAGGTCCCGGTTTCGAATCCTGAGGCATCTATAAACGGTTGCTTTTTCCTATCACCTCCATTTTGGACATTTAGTCTGATACCTTTATGCATCTCCGCTCGTTGGAATAATTTGATTGGTTTAGATCACTAACTTAAAATAAAAGTAGTAAGGAACTTCAACAATCATCATATCATACATAGACGAAATCATCATTATCATCATTTCATATATATATATATATGAAATTATATATATATATATATATGAAATGCCTTTTGATAATTTAATAATAATAATATCTAAAATGTTTTTTATTTTGATTTTATTCTAATAATATATATAGAATAAATTTAGATTTATGTGAATATAAAGTATTATTTTTTTCTAATACTAAGTTAGATATCAAATTAATGTATGAGATTTTAATATTCATAAATTTATCATTTATTTGTTTGATGATGATGATGATTAACGTCACCATATTTTATTGAGTTAAAAGGTTAGGAAGATTGGTAGTGTGAAAAATATTTTGAAAATAAAAACTAATATAAATATATTTTATGATGGATTAATATTTGTTTATCTTAAATTTTTATTTATATATTTTTAAATTGAAATAGATTAAATAATATTTATTTTATTTAATTTTTTATTTAATTTCTATATATATATATATATATATATATATATATATATATATATATTTTAATAAAATTGAAATTTAT
>ML785507.1:1018349-1039037 GCA_009831015.1 Picea engelmannii | reverse complement strand
TTCCGGATGCCATTAAGATCTCCCTGGGGGAATGGTGCCACATCCAAGAGCTGGATTACGAGCAGATTCCTTTTAAGTGTCTCCGGTGCCATGCTTACGGTCACTTCGCAAAAAGCTGCCCCAAAATCCCCGAGGAGCCAGGACCAGTAAAAGAGGATGATTTTCAGCCAGTAACTAACCGAAGAAGGCAGCCAAGGCGAAAGGATCCGTTAGTCCACGCCCCAAAGGCCACCCATACGACAGAGGCAACTCTAGAGACTAAAAACAGCTTTGATGCGCTGAAGGAGGATGAAGCCCAGGACCCAGAAGAAGCAACAGCGAAGGAAGACCCCCCAGCAGACGAAAGCCCTCCGGATTCCACCACAATGGCAGCAAAGGCTTCAGTTCCGGAACCTTCTGCCAATGCAGACCTGGGTGTTTCAGTCTCTGTGGCAACCTCGGAACCGGAAGATAATTTAGTTCCGTCTCCACCTCTCACCAGAGGGCGAAAGACCAATAAAGCGCGCAGAGAAAAGGAAGCAGTGTCCAACATTTCTTCAGGATCTCAGAAAAAGCTGGACCCTTACATCAAGGGGAATTTTTCACCCCCCCCAGTTTAATGCTTTGCTTTTGTCTTCTACTATGCTCACAATTTGTGAGAATTTATTCATGTATGCAATTTCTGTCATTYTCTCGAATTAGTTCAAGAAGCAAATGGGATGGGTTTCCCAAGACGTTCACAAGAAGGTTGGCAGCACTGTTAGAGGTCACCAACCTTCTTTCGATATGTAATTCTCTGATCCAGGCTTGCCTGAAAGCCGATTAATGCAACATAACCGTTCTAGTTAAAAAAAAAATGTGTGTTAGGCATAAAATTTCCTTATACACCTAAGGGATTATTAAGTATTCTACATACAACAGGTTATGGTGTAATCATAATTAATGTTTATTCTCTTAACTAACCAAACCAACATTCATTATCATATAGATATTATATCTTTATGCTTACAAAAACATCATAAATTCAATCCAATCACATAATCATTATCTTTATTCAATCAAGTTTAATTAATTAAAACAAATAAAAAATAATAATTATGTAAAATACAAATATAGTTGGTTGTTAATAATGTAGTAAAGTCTTTTTTTTATTAATTCTAATAAAAATAAATAAATATAGAAACACCCTACTTTCTTTACAACATAGGCTAACCAAATATAAATAGTTACCTAATTCCTTAGTATCGACTACTTAGGGGTTCATAAGTTAGCCCCTAATCCAATATGCTAATCGAAATATAAATTTGTATACATAAGGTACACTTATAAAATACAACAAATCAAGCTACTGCATAAAGCATAATAAAGTCATAAATTGTGCATAAATCAAGGGTGCATAAGGTTGAAATATTGCATCATGTTTTACACTTATAAATTACAACAAATCAAGCTAGTGCACAGAGCATAATAAAGTCATAAATTGTGCATATATCACGGGTGCATAAGGTAGAAATATTGCATCATGTTTTCTATATCCTTAAGGCATGTCAAACTCAATAATATCTTGTTGAGTGCATGAAATTTTAAGGCATGTCAAACTCAATAATATCTTGTTGAGTGCATGGAATTTTTGATGTAGAGTTGTGTTGAAAATTTTTACATGATTTTTTTATTATGCATTATGTTGAGTATAGTTATTTTTAATCAAATATATTATTTCTCAAGTAGTGAAATGAGACAAGGTTTATGGATTCATGTCATCTATGGATTCATATCATCTATGAGTGGGGAGAAATTGAATTCTTAATATTTTTAAGTGCATATAATACTTCAATAAGCGCATATTGAGTTAGCTCTTAAAAAATATGATAATTTTCAATTTAGATTTCTGAATTTTCAACAACAATGAGTTTCAGTTAAAAAAAAAAAATAGTGTGGATAGTGGATAACTATTGATCCAAGAAACAACATTAAGTCATGACAATATGTCATTCCCAACTAAAGGAATTGATAAAGAAAGTATAAATTAATTACTAAAATATTTTTTTTTATCTTGATGAAGTCTGGATCATTGTAAGTGAACAATTTTATTAACCATGAGTAAGAAACATCTATTTATGCTAAAGTGGATGATTCCAAGGACATATGCACCAAACATACTTAGTCAAGATATTTTTGTAGGAACTCTAAATCATAATTGTTTGGTGGATATTTTTAAATTCATTACTAGACATATTTTAGAATATTATAAGGGTTTGAATGACATTTACGACATAATGGAGTTTATTGTGAAAAATGTAGAGAGGAACAAAACAAAGAAAAAAACTAAGATTGTATAGAAAACTAGAAGGAATATGGTTTCTTGTGTATGGTCCTATAAAAATCCCTAATAGAAAATGATTGATTATGTACATTAAAATGTGATCCAGGTGGATACTGGTGGCCACCCACCTATTCCAACTGGCTCCTTTTGACAATTTTTAGTTTAACAAGTTATTCTGTAATTCTTTGTAATTGTGGGTTCTACACTTTTGGGGTTGTCTAAATCCCTACATAGCTTCCATATGGGCTATAATTGTGGGCTGCCCACCTAATCCAACTAGCTTATTTTGGAATTTTTCATGTCAGTACATCTTTTTGTACTTCCAGGGCCATTTTGGGGCCCTAAACAATGTTTTTTTGGATTTCCACAATCAAACTGTAGATGGAGTCAGAGTTTTATGACATAATGTGTAGTTCTTGAAAATATCTTTCCAACGATCTATCACGCGCCTAAAATGGAGGTCGCATGCAAAAGTTACGACCCTGGGAAGTTGAGGTACCAACTTACCCATCGGGGCCCACATAACTTTTGGTGTTTCATCTCCTAGGGTTAGGTTTTTGGATGTCTAGGTTTTTGCATTCATGAGTAATGTTAAAAATTCCTTTAGAGCCTCATTGTAACATAATCATTTTACTTATACGTATGGGTGTATAAGCCACATCTCTTCTCAGAGATAGCTACCACCATTTGAGCAAGTTGTTTTGAATTTTGTAGTTTTATAGTTTCAACCTATTTTATTTATTCAATAGAAGTTATTATTCACTGGATATCTGTTGTTGTTCTCTGAATCTATATGTTATTGTATTCATTCTATTATTCATTTCATTTTTCTCATAAATTCATATCAGTGGTATCAAATGGGTCTGCTATTCATTTATTTTACTTCGTGCATGTCCTCGACAAGATCTAGGTACAAGAAGTTGAGACTCAAACCAGTCAATCCGTTGCAAGATTGGTTGTGCCGAGCTCGAAAAAAACCCATTGGGGACGATAAGAAAGATGATGGAGTAGGAGATCCTTTTAAAATGTTGCTCAAGGAATCATTTGCGCGACAAAGGAATGAAATGATGGACAACTTTGCACAGATCCTTCAGCAACTGCCCACAAGAGACACATTTTCATCAAGCAACCATGCAACCCCATTCAAGGTACAAGTAAATTTTAATATTCCATTATTTGAAGGACTGATAGATGCAGATGCTATAGATAAATGGTTGAATCTGCTCGAAGGATACTTTTCAGTCCACAATTTTTCCGACAGGGAAAAGATTACTTTTGCACTCCTCAAGGTCATCCCCCATGTTAAGGACTGGTGGGATACTTACTCTAAGAAAAGGGCCATAGAGGAATATGAAATCTTTGCGGTCACCCCCACATGGAATTCCTTCAGGGATGTCATTAAATAACAATACTACCATGTTGGAAGCTACAAGGAAAAATACATAAGATGGACCATGCTACGTTAGGAAAGGGACCAGAAAGTACCAAATTTCACTAATATTTTCCATACCCTATGCACCAAATTGGGTATCGAAGACGCTAAATGAAATTCGGTGCTCAAATACCATGGTTGTATGCATATATATATTCAAACATAAATTGATTTTCTGGACATCGTATCATTAGGTGTGGCTTATAGATATGTTGCCAAGATCGAGCAAAAAATTAAGTAGAAGAGGCGAGAGTTTGGATATGCAAACTCCTCACAGTCGAAGTAGGGAAAAAGCGACCCCAACTCACAAAAGAAGGGACAAAGAAAATATGACCTCTCCCAAGACAACTAGTCCAAGCCACAACACAATAAGGGTAACAAGAATTCGAAGAAGGACACAGAAAAGTGGTGTGAATACCATAAAATCCCTTGGCACAACACCGAAGAATGTCGCTCCAAGGAGTCATTGGTGGTTGAGCTGAAATATTTTGAGTCATTGGTAGATTCTGACTCCGAATCAAATCTAGAAGGATAGAAGTGGATTATTGATGCCGAAACTAGTGCCACTGTCACTACCACCAAAGTCTAGCCAAGGAAACCAAAAAAAATAAAGGAAGGAGAACGCCTCTTTCACTCACAGATGTGGGTAAAGTGGGCTCCGCTTCATTTCATTGTCAATAGTGACAGTCAGAAGAACTTGATATGAGTAGAAGTCATCAAGCAGTTGGACCTGTCGATGACATCGCACCCACAATTCTACACCATCGGTTGGCTTCGCCAAGGAAGATATCTTTGTGTTAGCCAATAGTGGCATCTTCCCTATGACATCAATCCCTTCAAAGACGAGGTATTGTGTGATATTTATCTCCTTGAAGTTTGTGATGTTCTTTTAGGATAGCCATATTTGTGGAAACGACATGTTGTGTATGAGTCTAGACTCCGTAGTGTTATTATTACTTTCAATAGACAATTTTATAGGTACTAGAGGTAGCACCGCCTACCGCTATTTCTTTAATCTTTGCTAAGCAATGGAGTAAGGTCATTTCACAGACTGGGAAGTTTGTCTTATTTGTGATCCATGCTCACAATAAGAAGAAGGTCATCACCACATCTGTGGCCTCTACGAAGATCCTCCCTTTGCATCCAAAGAAAGTGGGCAGGATCGTAGAAGAGTACAGAGACATTTTCTCCTCACCCACCGGGGTATCGACGCACTGCGAATTCAAGAATCCAACTGATCTAACCCTCAGTGCACCTCTGCCTAGTAGACCAGTCTACCATCACTCGTTGATGGAAAATGAAGAAATCAAGCGTCATATCCAAGAGCTGCTTCAAAAGAGGCACATCAGACCCAACTCATCCCATTGCGGAAGCTCGATTGTACTGGTGCAGAAGAAAGATGGGACCTGGTGGCTTTGCATTGATTATAGGGCATTAAACAAAATCACAGTCAGGAATCGATACCCAATTCCTTGAATTGATGACCATCTTGACCAACTCAAGGGGTTAAATTTCTTCAACAATATTGACCTAAAGTCTGGCTACCACCAAGTTCCCATCGAACCGACTGATGTATGGAAGAAAAATTTCAAATCTAAAGAAGGTCCCTTCAAATGGTTGGTCATGCCCTTTGGATTAACAAATGCACCAACCACTTTCATGGGGTTGATGGATGATGTGTTGAAACCCTTCACCAACTCTTTTGTGGTGGTATATCTGGATGACATCCTCATCTTCAGCAAAACTTGGGAGGAGCACATGCAACATATTCAACAGGTTTTGAGCACTCTGCGACAACACAAGCTATATTCCAACTTGGAAAAATGCTCCTTTGGCATGAAAAAGTTCCAATACTTGGTCTACATTGTTTATGAGCATGGGGTACATGTGGATCCATCTAATATCCAAGTCAGTCATGATTGGCCAGCCCCAACCACACTAATCGAGTTTCAAAGCTTCTTCGGACTTTCCAACTTCTACTGACGGTTCGTGTTGGGATTCTCCCATATTGCATGGGCCCTCATACAAGTGACCAAGGGTGGTGGAAGGGAAAATTTCGCATGGGGGAAGGCACAACAATGATAATTTGATGATTTGAAGCATCGCTTGTGCTCAACTCTAATACTCTCCTTACCCGATCTACAATAACCATTCGAGATTGAGACTGGTGCATTTGACTATGTTGTAGACACAGTTCTCACTCAACACGTTCATCTAGTAGCATACCATAGAGAGACACTCTCAGATACTATCCGGAAATACCCCACCTATGACAAGGAAATGTATTCCATTGTGCAATCCTATCGCCAATGGAAACATTACATTATGGGAAAGGAGAGAATCATCCACATTGATCACAAGCCTATGTAGTTCATACAGACACAAGGGAAGTTGCAGAATGACCGCCATAAAAAGTGGTCCACATACATGCAACAATTCCATCTCAACATCAAGTATAAGACAGGGAGTACAAATCGTGTCATTGACTGGCTCAGTTAACCTTCCATGGATTCACTCACCACCGTGCTCCATTCCTATGGGCATGAGGCATCTGAGTGGCCCCAACTTTATCAGTGAGATACTGACTTTGCCACCACCTATCAGCAATTGGGTACATGTGTGAATGACACTGATTTTCACATTCAGGATGGGTTGTTATGCCATATGGGCCATCTCTGTGTTCCTGCAAGTGAGCATGCAAAGATGATTTGGTAGGATCACAACAGTTAGATGGTTGTGTGGAGAAAACTGTCTTAGTTCTACAAAAACATTTTTATTTGCCAAAACTTCGAGAGGATGTCAACAAGTAGATCCGATCTTTCACTTCCCGTGCCATTTCCAAGCCAACCATCAAGAAGCAAGGATTATACACCCCTCTTGCTACTCTCAAGAGGCCTTGGGAATCCATCTTGATGGATTACATGTATGGTGTTCCATCCACTAAGCAAGGGAATGATTGTGTATTTGTGGTGGTTGATCGGTTTTTGAAGATGGCCATTCTGATAGCCTACAAGAAGAGAATCACAATGGTAGATACTTCCAAGATCTTCTTCGAACGAGTGTGGGTCCATTTTGGGATACCACAGATCATCATCCTTGATTGGGATATCAAGTTCCTTAGCACATTTTGGTCGAGTCTTTGGTCACTGTTGGACACCAAGCTCATTAAATCCATTGCCTTCCACCCTCAAACCGATGGCCAAACAAAGGTCGTCAATCATATGAGTGTGCACATACTGCGTATGTATAACTCTAAGTATTCACATACATGGGATGAGGGTCTTCCTTATGTTAAGTACAATTACAACATGGTTGTCCATAGCTCCACCAACCATATCCCCTTTCAGGTGGGGATGGGATTCCAACCGTTGGGTCCCATGGATGTTGCACTACCTATTGCACCCACATAGACATATTCTTCCCATGTTCAATTTGAGGCCAACAAAGCCAGTATATTAATTGAGCAGATTCAGCATATCTGCCAACAGGTTCATGAGATTTTGCAGAAAGCCAATGCTAAGTACAAGAAGCACCATGATCAATATTGGGTACCACACATGTTTCAGGTGGGAGACAAGGTATGCTTACATTTGCAGAAAGAATGCCTTACAGAACCCCATTGGAAGATCCACCCACTTCGCTATGGTCCTTACACTATCACCAAGGTTTTGGGAGACAATGCTTTTTAGCTCAACACTCCCCCCTTCCTTGGCTTTCACCTATTGTTCAATGTGGACCTCCTCCGACCATATTTTCCACCATTATTGGACACCTCATAGATCATAGAACAATTGACACCAACAGTGGATGGGTATCCATAGGAACGAGATTGGATACCCATTCAGTCAAGGGAACCAGGTAAATGAAGACAACATTAAGCAACTTCTCTTCCTCTACCTTAATGGCAGGGATTTTTCTAGGATTCTTAGCTCTAAGTCATTGTTGAACTGGCTTAGCATTCAGATAAGTATTGATTTTATGTTTGACAATACTAGGGTCTATCCCTGGAATTTCTTCATATGACCAAGCAAACATGTATCAAAATTCCTTAAAAAGATCAGTGTAAATATGAATTTCTTCAGGCGAGCAATATGCACCGATATAAATGTTCTCAACCTTGCCAGGGGTTCGAGAGATGTTGATCGAAATGGTACAATATATATTCACCATGTTCCCTTCATCATATATACCATGCTTATCCAACAGAACAATGGTGTGACCAACAATATCACTCATGGCGGACTTGAACTCATCTCATTCGATCCTTTCAAGCTCCGGGAGAAAATAAGATATGTGGTAAAGGTCCTCCCAAGGCCTTTCAAAAGTAGTCATGGACTCTAAGATCACTTCGTCTGAAGGAAAAGTACTATTGAGTAAATCATGTGAACTAGACGATTTTATGGCCCATATGGGGCTAGGACAGGATCCACCTCTTATGTCCACGAAGAGGGAGGATCTGAGTCTGCAGTGGTTTCCTGGATATCCTGATATGAAATATTGACTGTAGACAATGAAATTTCCATTCCAATGTTTGAGTGACCTTCATATGACGCAGTCGGAGAAGGTAGATTCCATGGGTCATCGAAATATGAAGTACGGAACAAGATAATCCTCAATGACGATGAGGATTCATACAAAAAGATGTTAATATACAAGATTGGCACCGAGAAATTAAAGGTTGCCAACAAGGAAGGATACATTCCGACACCAATATTCTCAGTTTCCTTCTGCAAATTCTTGACAATGGGTACCTAGGGTCCCACCAATGCAGAGGAACTAGAGTGCAAGAAAGATAATTGGTCGATCATCACAACCTCTCCTTCATGAGGAAAGCATAAAACATGAAACACCAACGACACGACAAATTTCATAGCATAAATCCATTTATGCCCCAATAAAATATTGTAGTGAATGGGTGCATCATCCACCTTGACCTCGGCCGCCACAATTTTACCACCTAACTAGACTTGAAGAGTAGGGAGGATACCGTGGGGTCTGAACGAATGCCCATCAAATGCAGTTAACATAGTCATAGACTGAGAAAGTTGGGGAGAGACAATGGATTTCCAACAAGATATAGATATCAAAGATGTTGAAGCATCTTCATTGATGACAATATGCTTAATATTTATATTCATACATTCCACATGTATTTGAAAATCCACATGGTAAGGTAAGAAAGGCTGGAAATCTATGACATAGAACCTGATAACGTTCGAGCCACTTGATTTGAGAGCCCCCAACACAGATAACAACACATTCCTATGTGTTGGGAATGTCTGGAGTACCTCTAAAGCTAACATCGCACATGGATTTTGGCCCAAATATTTGACAATTGAGTAATTATGGGTGGCTATGATATTGGGATTATGAGCAGAGTGATTAAGAACTCCCTTCGGAACACAAGGCATATGGTCAGGCTTATCGATCTGCAAAGGTGTTTATGGAAGGGGAGGATCTTTACCCAAAGTAGGTTGCGGAGGACCATAATCACGAGTGCTAGTGGCTACGCTAATTTCATATTGAACCATATTTATGAATTTATGGACAACATCATGTGCCGGGGTATTTTGACCTCCACCCAATGCATTTCTGATGTTCGAGGTTCCTGAGACTATATTTTGAATATGTGGAAAAACATTAGTTAACGTAGCAAGCTGCTGCACTATAAGCCTCGAGGCTTCCTCTATCTTAGGGCATAAATGTGTAAGGTGATCTTGTTTACACATCTTACATGGAAAATTCACCTTCCTCTTTTCCTTCTTTCCCTCGCCAACATTATTACTAGACTTGTCACTATTCTGATTTCCCTTGTTCTTGTTATTGTTGTTATTATTCCCACCCTTGCAGTTATTATTTCTACATTTCCTCTTATTTCCTCCAAGTTGTTGGTTACCCTTCGGGTTTGTCGACTACACGAAATGTACTTCTGATGACTGGGTGGGAGGAGAAAAATCCGTAGCTTGTCCTACTGCAGACTGGTTGAGAGACACATTTTGCATCTGATTCGTCACTTGGTCTACAAACTTGGCATTTGTTGAGCTTATAATTCCATCGACAAGGGGCCCAATATTTTGTCTTGGATCATTACTCAATCGTTGTGCATCAAGAATAATTTCATAGATTATCCTAGGTTGAGCATAAATAAGATCTAACTTTTGGGCTTTAAGTATGGTCTCTTCCTCAATCATTACACCAGATGTAGAAACATCCTTCGAAATATATGGCAACAAATACTTAAGGAACAACTCTAATATAAAATATCGAGTAATGTTAGCTTTAATCAACCTTTTTCTTCTAAGCCACTCTTGAATGTGATCTGATATGTGGGTGGGTTTGTCCTAATGCAAATTCGATAAAATATCAGTACCGACATCGTAATGAACTGATAGTTGAAATTGGTTGAGAAAAACTAAGTCCAACTCATGGAAAGTTTGGTATGTTCCTCCTGGTAACTCGATGTACCATTTCGTAGCAACCCCAATAAGGGCACGTTAAAACAATCTCAAATGGATGAGTCATAATTAAGAGAGTTTGACGAGAAACATAAGTGAAAATTAGTTACATGATCTCCTGGATTCTTGCCACTCTTACCCTCAAATTTCAGAATGTCTGAGGGAAGCTTCGCAGGAACTAAGGGCCATGTCGGATCATGACACATGGGGTCATTTGCTAATCTCAACAGATCTAGAAAATTCAATGTGGCCATAAAAGGGAGCCTTGGTTGTGGTGTCTGAGATCATGCTCACAGGAAAGACTGACTTTGCGATATTGTGGGTTGAGGAGGGTTCTGGTAGACACCATGGCCTTTCTCGGTAGGATAATATCCCCCTCCTAACCGATTCATGAAATTTGTAAAGGAATCATCATTGTTTGGACCACTTGTAAGGAAAAAGAGATATGATATGGATTACCCATGTGAGGATATACATTTCCTCGTGACGAAGGAACTCTGTATGGGGCATTTCCCATGTTAGAAAATTGATTCCCCCCTGATGTAATACCAGAGGTTAGAGGAGGATTTGTCATAAGAAAATCATTCATGGGAATGGGAATTGTGGATGACGAATAGACAGATGAGATATATAAAGTAGAAACATTGTCCATTTTCCCATTCCATCCTTGAAAATTATAACTAGGATTGGGTCCTAACATAGGAAATGACTAAGGGATATGTCCCCCACCAAATGGTAAAGGATTAAAATGAGGTGATGTGCCCCATGACCCAAAAATAACATTGACATTAGATGTTCGAATTGAGGACACCATGTGTGAAGTCATATTTGGCATAACAAAATAAAAAGGATTAGAGGCCAGAGGCATCAACTGAGCACTATAACTAGTCATCCTTGTCGAAAAGGTGCTAGGGGGAATGGATATCGATGATGAACAAGTCACACCACTCAAAAATATAAAAGGATTCATCCCCATGGACTGAGATGATATCATCAGTTGGGTATCGCTCACTGAGGGAGTCCATGAAATCCAAGTAATCGATGATGAGGGATTCACGGGGACTCCACTAACCATATCAGAGGTTGGATTCGAAGGGCTTCCTAAAACACTCATACCTGAATCAATATTCATATCTGAATTAGTACTCATGATGGTATGATCGTGAGCCTGAGAGACAAATATTGTACCATTTTTATTAATTCTACGCTTTTTAGGAGGCAGTTTCGGTATCAAACAAAATTGTGGTAATCGACTCAAGATTTGAAGAGACCAGCGGGGAGGCTAGTATCGCTCTACAATGACTCAAATCTCGTGACACAATTCAAAATACTAAGGAAAAATAATATACAAATTTCACACTCCTAAACAAAACTAGAAGCCAATCCACACAAACAAGAGAGGGTGGCTGAAAAGGGGCCTCCCGAACTAAAGAAGGTATGCCTCTCCCGGAAGGGGATTGAGAATATCGAACAATAGAGTAGAGGTAACATAATCATTTATAAGGATCCTCATGGTATTCACAATGTGATCGGTTAGACCCCTCTGAAGAGAAAATCCTCCATAAAGTATGTGTGTTGTCAGATCCCTATCTGACTCAGGATACCCGCAGAATAACCCCTGCAACTAACATGTGTGGATACCTAGGATAGGCAACTAAGTCCACCATGGTATAACCAATTCTCAGGTGAACAGTCGTAGGTCAAGTTCATCATATGGGAAGGGTATTTAAGCCCTAAGATAAAGAAGAATCAAGGTACCCCAAGAACCCCCAATATACGAATAGAACCCTAGAAATATCTTTGGCGCTAGGAGGGTATTGGAGGGCTATCTCCACATCCAAATTCATGTGACCTCATGCTTAACTCTATTTTTAGTGGAGTCTCCTGAGAACATCAATTATACAATGGATTTCACCACTCCATGGAAAGACACCTACGTTGAGTTTTGTAGCCTTGGAGAATTTTACTCACAAAACTTATTCCAAGGCCTTAAATCCTAAACTTGTTTGTGTACCCTAAAAGATAAAATATTTCTAATCAATTTTAATTATTGAGAGTTAATTTTAGTGGCATCTTGTTTACTCAAGAGGTATGGTCATGAAATTAATGATGTTATGACTCAACACATGAAACAAGCAAATATAAAAACATTGCTAAGTACTAGTCTTGTTTTTCAAAAGTAATGGTATGCTTCTAAATGTTGTGCACAAGACACAATCTCTTTCAATTTCAATGATAATGCAATCTTTCTTAAAATTCCAAGACTACTGCAATCTAGACAAAAGTGCAAATGCTTCAAATGAAATGATTTTTTTTTGTATTTCCAATATAGGAAAATGAAAGCACAAAAACCATTTTTTTTTGTATTTTTAATATAAAGGAATTAAAATGTAAAATTGAACTAATAACCTCTTAGACAGACCCTGCTTCAAGCACATGAATACAAGACAAGAAAGACACCAAGAAGCTATTACTCATACCTAAATGCAATGACTAAACATGAGAAAAAATAACCATAAGCAAGTTTGCAGAAAATTCAACAATAACATAGCTTCCTATCAGTCTGCAAGCACTCAACAGACATAACAAAGACCCAAGAAGACTCATCAACACTCATAACCCACCCAACAAACACCAAATTGAACCTAAAAGGCTTAGAAAAAGATGCATGTGACTGTTCTTGGAACAAAAGCATATGTACACACCCTAGACACAGACATCCTGTGTATGTACGCGACTGTTTAGGGAAAACCCGCGTATGCCAAGAAAAACATTGTTTGGGTAAGAATTAAGCGAGGCAACTTAGATATACAACAATGTACATGTTGTTAAGCTACACATGACATAAAAACTCAAGAAAATAGAGATAAATAAAAGGGAAAAATCACCAACTAATCCCCCAAAAAAAGAGACTCCCTAGTGGAGTCATCAATTCTATTATGAGGAGTAAATATCAATGGTTTGGGGTAGGATTACAACAGATAGAATGACACTAAGAAATCAACTCAAATCTCAAATATGCTAGATAAATGGAAATCCCAACAAAAGAAAGGCTAGAAGCCTACCTCTTCTAGATGTTCATAGGATACCATTGTTGAGCTCACAATCCAATGCTTGATACCCACACCTGGTCCTCAACATCCAAGATACATAGGCATATGGAAAATGTATGAAATGTCGTCACATAAACTAGCATAATCCATCAACATGTATAGCAAATTTACCCATGAAAAATAATATAAACATTTGCAACATATAATTGGACGAGAAGAGAGTATTTATATTAATATAATCAACAGAAGTACATAGGTGACAACCTTATGTATCAACAACTCATCGAAACCGAGAAACTAAGTCCCTCCACTAGGATCTTCACCACTTCAATCCTCCACAATTCAAGCAAGTTCTAGGAGTAATTGGGTTCCTCCTTCACAGGATAGGGAGAGCTTGGGGGGTGAACATAAGGAGAGTTCAGACTTAAAAGACTAAGGGATGCAGACTCAAGGGTGTAACATGAGGCAAAATTTCTCCAGAGTGTACTTACTCTCAACTTTTTCCTTCTTCCTCAAGGATTGTATATGACTCAATTTATAGCCTTCAAAGGGAATTGAAGGGTCGAATCAAAGAGTTTCCAGCATATGAAAATAAAATGATTATGGATCCTGTGACTTGGCATGGAAAATATGAAATATTTTTAATTTTTAATTTTGAGCACAAAACCCAATGTATGTGGGCTATAATGGAGAAACCTACATATACACATGTTGTATAAATGTAGCCCGCATATATGTACAAAATTTGAATTTTGGACTTTTGGTTGAGCAAGATGGAGAAATAGAGTCTGCAGAGGGAAAAGGTAAGCCACCAAAGCATGATGCATAGAGTGTGGTAAAAAGTTCTATAATAGGTGCACGCACCCTTATGACCAAGTACCTTACAATCTCCATAATAAATACCTGCAAAAATAGCTCGTAGTCCAACTGAAATGTGGTATCCATGATAAATACTAGAAAATTATCTCTTAGGAAATGATTCCATGAGTTCACCTTCTTTTGCATATTAGCCCAAAGTTATTTTGAAAGTAATTTTGATTACAATCAATTATTAAGAAAAAGTTAAAGTTAAAGTATTCTAGGTGATGGATTGCATATGGGTGCGAGAAAACATTTTTAAATATAAATTTTATATTAATTTACCTTCTTTTCATATAAGTAATCAAAAGTTTGATTACTGTAAATTATTAATGAAAAAATTAAGTGAATTGCATGTGATGGATTGCATATAGTTGTGAGAAATTGCTTTTAAATCTTAATTATAGAAATTAAGTACACAAAATTCAATAGAAAATCGTCACTGGTTGTTTAGATTGTATTTGTGCCCTATACGTAATCAAGTAGATGTTAATCATAGATGGAAAGGATGAAGTGTTGGACGATGCTAATGTATACTTCATCGGTAAAAGAATGAAGTTTAGGAACAAAAGAAACATGTAAGATCAATAAACTTGAAGTTGAGGTAGGAATATGATCTAAAATTTTATAAAATACTTAACATAGTTTTAAATAATTTAGTTGATATTACAAAATACGAAACTTGTATTTTAGATTACAAATAAAAAAACATTAAAAATATTATAGCGATTGAGTTATGAGTATATATCACGATTTTCAATATGAATATAAATAAAGATTAGAAAAAAACAAACATTAAAATTATTATAGCGATTGAGTGATGAGTATATATCAGGATTTTCAGTATGAATATAAATAAAGATAAAAAAAATAAACATGAGAAGTACAAAGAAACTTAGAAAAGATAAAAAGGTTACGGATGGTGGGAGAAATAAAATGTGGTTAACTATTTTATGGGTTATGTAGGTTATTAGGGTTATTTTAGTGTATACATAGGAATAGATTTTAGTGAAAATAATGGTTACTTGATTGTTGAACGCAATTTAGTTTTATAGTTGAAGATGTAGTGATTATTCATATTTTTGTTGATAGGTTTGTTGTTGTTGGCCTTGTTATCGCACAGTTTGTAGTTAAGATGAAAGATGGGTGTAAAAAGACAAACAGGCGTAACTTAACCAATCCCACCCAATGTCACCTCGATGGGAAGGTTCTTTCTGTTTAGGGAGGCAAGGCCTAGGGGAGACGTCCCCGGTGACCTGGGGTTCTGAGAAGGAAAAGGATAAATTCCCCCTCACAAATCACCACCGAGCAGATAGTCCGGCTAATCAACCAATAAAGAGAAGTATAACCAAAATAGATGACCTGCCCGAGAACAAGACAACAATGAAACGATGCATATGCAAGCTTGATTGCTGGTTAGTACTTCATATAATCAATGACTTTCTTGAATATAAGCAATTGAACAATAAATATTGACGAAGTCTATGTTTGTATAATAGGAACGATGTACAATATCACTTCTTCAATAAATGTTAAGGAACATCTATCCCATTACACCTGTTTGGGCACTGGCTTGACCTATCATTTGGGGATTTCACCTTACCACGTGGGAAGAAGGGGCTAAAGGCCCAGAAGGTAAAAGCAAGTTGGAAAAAGATAAAAGACTTAGAATAAAACCTTGAGATGCTTCACCCAGGGATCCCTCGAGAGAGCAATAAAATGCTTCTCAACAACAAACAAGAGGGACCCTTAAAAATAATAAAACAAGACCTAGTCAGAGGATAGGGGGTCTCACCACGAGCCAGCCTATTAGGTCCATGGGTACCTAACAATATGACATTACCACCAGCTGGTTACCACGCTAGGGTAGAGACTCTTGGTTGCATGGCCAAGAGAAAGGGGGTCTCATCACAAACCAACCTTATCATTTATGTGAAAGTACTTGTAGGTAACACTTCCACCACTGGTTACCAAGCCAGGGAAGTGTCCCCTGATTATCCTCTTGAATAAAAAGAAATAAAGAACAAAGAATAAAAAGCATAAATGGGTTTGGAAAAAATTGCATGCAGCACAGGTGCAGCTCGCCTTCTACAAAGGCACCCACAGGTAAAGCTTTGCATCCTTTGCTCTCACTGCACCCACTTGCCTGGACATCGTGTATCCAAATCACCCACTCACATGGGTTAGATGAAGTCTCTTCCGATAACTTTCCTCTTCTAGTGGACACTAGCCCAATAGGATGCCCTGACACTTTCCCCAAACTTGTATTGCAGGGTTGTATAATGTCTTTGAGATTTTAACTGGGGTAATAGGGTTTCATGCACATATTTAATAATATTTATGATGAGATGTGATTGACATTGCTATGATCCCTATGACTTATGAGCCCGTGGAGGGCGTAACTATTGATGTGCAAGATCATGCTCGACGGACAGGTACAATTTTGGACCGGTACACATGGGGATATGATCATTTCGGACCTCCATGGGGCTGAAGATCCCACCATATGGATGTTGAGACCCTAGCAGGGGGAAGAGACCAAACAGAGGGGTTTGCACAAGAGAGAAGGAGGACGTCTTACAGAAGCACCCTGATAGGGCTTGACCTAGGGGGATTGTGCCCTTTTCAGTGGAACATTGGCCTTGGAAGGCCTAGGATGTTACTCTTCATGACCGTGACGTCACCTAGCAACATGGATGCTTTGGGAGACAACTGGGGTAGTTTTGGCACGTGTGGCAGGTTGGAGAATCCCAAGGAGGGCTAACGTTTGCTCCAGGATGTTGCATTTTCCCTAGAAGGGGCTAACATCACTCTAAAAAGGTCATGACATCTCTCTTTATATTGATTAGGGTTTAATTCTAATCATTTAATGTAAAACAATATGATTTTTAGTATTTTGTCCTTGTAAGCCTTTTCATGACCTAAAAGTGAAATTAGGTCATGGTATTGTATAAATTGAGGGTTTTTACTCTCATTTTTTCATCATCTCTCACTCACTCATTAGTGAGGTCTGAAATTTGCGCTACACTTGGAGTTCTTGGCTGAAATTGTGAGGCGCACTTGTTGAAGGAAGTATTTTATTGGCATCTTTGGTATTTATCTTGGTGGAAGGTGTTACAACTAGGGTTTGCTACTTGATTTCTTGGTTAAATGTAAGTAAATTTATGCAAAACTTCTTAATTGAATGGTTGTAGTATTGTTTCTCTTGCATTTATGGTTATAATTTGCTGACTTAAACCCTAGGGGACAAGCACACATAGAAGGTCCTTGTCTCATGTCCCTATCAAGATTTTTAGCCATTTGTTTGCTGAAGAGAGATAGAGCCTTGCCTTAGCAACACTCTTCTCTTTCTAGCCCTTGTTGAAGAGGATTGAGCCTTGCTTTAGCAACACTCAACTTTATCTTCTCCTATGTTAGCCGTTTTACTTTTCTGAAGCTAATAAGGAGAAAACACATCAAGGCCTAGTTCCCCTACACCTTGATGAGCCGATTTTCCCTAGAGTTTGCTTGGTGAAGCCTTGCCATAGCAACACGTTGCCTGAAAATCCTCTTGTCTTAGTTTTATGCAACATTTTGTTGATTAAGGTTGGTTGTCATTGATGTCAACCCTTGAAGAAATCCTCGTAGCACAAAGGTTTGGGTAATGGACCCAATATTTCTTGATGTAAATATGAATCATTATTGTTTTTTCATGGTTGATAAGAAGTAAATAGGATGAACTCCAAAGTGGTCCCCTTATGGTGAAAGCCCTCACGGGAAGACGCTTTGTGGAGTAAGAGAACCCATTCTTAATTGTGGAATAATGAGATGAAGGAAAGTGAATTTGTCATGGAAAATATCCTAGATGGATAGTGCTTTTCATGTCATTTCTGGTAGTATGTGGAACGTCACATAATTCCTCACGATTAGAGAGTTATGGCCATGAGAAGTTGGAGACCCCAGGTTTGGGTAATGGACCCAGGTTTGTTTGATGGGTAACGGTATGAGTTATGATATATTTTCAGATAATACTATTCTATATGGATAGTACATGTCATGCCATTTCTGGTGGTATGTATAACATCACATAACTCCTCATGGTTTGAGAGTTATGGCCTTACAAAGTTGGAGGACCCTCATATGTCATCTAGAAGCCCCAAAAGGTCAAAGTAGTCAAAGTGGTTTAAGAGATTTTAAAAGGTAAATAATAAAGTGAAGTGATGAGTGTATTATAATTCAAAATGAATGCAAAATAAATTATTTCAATAATAAATTTAATGGAGAAATTATAAATGGACCCAACCCTAAAATAAGGAAAGTGGGCCAAGTGACCTAGAAGATGTTTTTAAGGAAGCTACTTGGAGAGTATAAATAAGAGGCAAGACTCTCTCATTTGAATCACACTTGAGCATATTGAATATCTATATGTGTCTGAGGTAACCAAGGATATCTAAACCAGAATTCTGAGTGAAGGTGAAGAAAAAAAGACCAAAATGCAAGGAAGGATAAATTCTTTTGATGGTGCTTTCTAAGGTATGTTATTTACATGTCATCTCACCATTTTCTCTATAACTTTTTTTCTATAATGATTCAGACTGTGAAATTTTTATGCAACTGAGAAAACATATCCAAGTATCTATGGTAAAAAATTCAGCTTGTGGTTCGTTGTATTTTGGGAGTTACACACCGTGGAAAATAGGGTTTGTGGTCAGTCCTGAAACTAGTCAAAATCAGGTGTTTCGGGTAAACACATCATAACTTCTTCATAACAGATCCAAATTCAGTGAGAATTTTTTTTTTGGTTAGGTTACTGTTGGTAGTAGGTTTTGTAATAGTTTCAGATCAATTCATCAAATATGTTGTGTGGGGCATGCTCTATAAGGTCGCTCTCTAGAATAAGCCAGAATTCAGCAAGGTATGCCATTTTTGCTATAATTCTTTTTCTGAGAGGTTCCAAGTAGAGACACTTGAAGGAATTGCATAAAAAATAATGAAGAACATTGCATATCAGTTTCAGATCTTTATACATTACAGGTTCAAAGTTATGATTACTTCAAGTCAGGGTTGTTGACTAATCCAAAACTAGTCTTGTGAGACTAAAGAAACGTTTGATTAAAATGCTAGTCTCTTGTTGTTAAAGTTAAGGAAGGTTTGCAGGAATGTGATCATATACACCTGGTCTATTACAAAGCTACAAATCAGATTTGGATGAAGAAAATGATGAGGGATTTTGGTTGAGGTACATGTTGAGTACATGGTTGAGACAAGTAGTTGATGAGTTGGCACATACATGAGGTGTATAATTGATGATGTTGTTACATATTGATGAGCCATAGTTGATGAGTAGTTGAAACATGATTGGTACATACTTGGTACATGGTTGATGCACTTATTTATGGTACAGTTTGATTATAGGTTGGTGCATGGTTGATGCACTTGTTTATGGTACAGGTTGATTACAGGTTGGTGCATGGTTGATGCACTTGTTTACGGTACAGGTTGATTACAAATTGAGGTACAGTTTGATGCATGGTTGATGCATGGTTTAGATTTATTAGTACAGGTTTACAACAGTATA
The DNA here is from genome assembly GCA_009831015.1 of Picea engelmannii. Classification (NCBI taxonomy): domain Eukaryota; kingdom Viridiplantae; phylum Streptophyta; class Pinopsida; order Pinales; family Pinaceae; genus Picea; species Picea engelmannii. The sequence continues at coordinate 1,019,380 of ML785507.1, read as the reverse complement.
TCTCACAGTGATAGTGTGACAGTGGTTCCATCATTCTACTTCTACTTCAGGGTGGCAGGACGGGGCAATGATAGGTGGTTGTAGCCACCTTCCGGTTGTAGCCGGAGAACATAGGGGGTTGTAGCCTCCTTCTGGTTGTAGCCAAAGAATTGGGGAGTTGGAGCTTCCCTCAGGTTGTAGCCTGAGAAACTAGGGGGTTGGAGCATCCTTCCAGTTGCAGCTGGAAAACAAAGGAGGTTGGTGCTTCTAATGAATGTAATTCTTCAAGACATATAAGAAAAAACATTCTATGGTTTTCTCCCGATTTGGGTTTCCACGTAAAAAATAGGTGTAATGTGTATGTGTATGATTGTTCATTTGTTCATTGCTTATTTACTCTGCAGTTATTGGATGATAATGCTTCATTGATATAACACTTGGATTATATGGTTAAAAAGGGATTAAATTGATCTATTATTGATTTACCCTCCCTCTCAGTAATCCAGCAATTGGTATTAGAGCAAGGTTCCTTCAAGAAATAGTTTAACCACTGGAAGCAGATCATGGATTATTCTGAGAATGGAGTACCGATGTTTAATGGTTAGAATGGTTTTAAGTATGAGATGTGGAGCAGAAGGATGAAAGTATTTTTACATGAACAAGGACATTATATTTGGCTATCAGTTGTTACAGGATATGATAGTTCAAAAAGGGCAAAGACTGCAACCAAGAAGGAATTGAAGAAGAATAAAAAAAATAACAATGTATTCATCTGGGAAGGATTACCTAAACTGGTAAGAGAAAAGGTTGGTAATTGTTCATCAGTGAAAGAACTTTGGGATAAGTTACATGACATATATTCTTCACCCATTGCAGATTCAAAAAATGCCAAAGAAGATGCAGATACAAAACAAGAAGAAAGATGCTCATCATGTCAGACAGATTCAGATTCAGAAGAGTATGATGAAGCAGAAGTTGATTACAAAGAAAAATTGATCAGTGCAATTAAATATCTAAGGAAAGAAAGAGAAGAAAACAAGTCATCCAAGAAA
>ML785507.1:1001298-1013659 GCA_009831015.1 Picea engelmannii | reverse complement strand
ATATCCTAGATGGATAGTTCTTGTCATGTCATTTCCGGTGGTATGTGGAACGTCACATAATTCCTCACAATTAGAGAGTTATGGCCATGAGAAGTTGGAGACCCCAGGTTTGGGTAATGGACCCAAGTTTGTTTGATGGGTAACGGTATGAGTTATGATATATTTTCAGATAATAATATTCTATATGGATAGTAAATTTCATGCCATTTCTGGTGGTATGTAGAACGTCACATAACTCCTCACGGTTTGAGATTTATGGCCTTACGAAGTTGGAGGACCCTCATATGTCATCTAGAAGCCCCAAAAGGTCAAATTAGTCAAAGTGGTATAAGAGATTTTAAAAGGTAAATAATAAAGTGAAGTGATGAGTGTATTATAACTCAAAGCGAATACAAAATAAATTATTTCAATAATAAATTTAATGGAGAAATTAGAAATGGACCCAACCCTAAAATAAGGAAAGCGGGCCAAGTGACCTAGAAGATGTTCTTAAGGAAGCTACTTGGAGAGTATAAATAAGAGGCAAGGCTCTCTCATTTGAATAAAACTTGAGAATATTGAATATCTATATGTGTCTGAGGTAACCAAGGATATCTAAACTGGAATTATGAGTGAAGGTGAAGAAAAGAAGGCCGAAATGCAAGGAAGGATAAATTCTTTTGATGGTGCTTTCTAAGGTATGTTATTTACAGGTCATCTCACCATTTTCGCTATAAATTTTTTTCTATAATGATTCAGACTGTGAAATTTCTATGAAAGTGAGAAATGATATTCAATTATCTGTGGTAAAAAATTTAGCTTGTGGGTCGTTGTATTTTGGGAGTTACACTACGTGGAAAATAGGGTTTGTGGCTAGTCCTAAAACTAGTCAAAATCAGGTGTTTCAGGTAAAAACATCGTAACTTCTTCATAACAGATCCAAATTCAATGAGACAAAATGTGTTGGTTAGGATACAGTCTGTATTATGATGTGTAACATTTTTAGATCAATTCATTAAATATGTTTTGTAGGGCACGCTCTACAAGGTCGCTCTCTAGAATAAGACAGAATTCAACAAGGTATGCCATTTTTTCTATAAATCCTTTTCTGAGAGGTTCCAAGTAGTGAAACTTGGAGGAATTGCATAAAACACAATGAAGAACAATGTGTATCAGTTTCATATATTTATACATTACAGGTTCAAAGTTATGATTACTTCAAGTCAGGGTTGTTGATTAATCCAAAACTAGTCTTGTGAGACTAAAGAAAAGTTTGATGAAAATGCTAGTCTCTTGTTGTTAAAGTTAAGGAAGGTTTGCAGGAATGTGATCATATACACCAGGTCTATTACAGAGCTACAAATCAGATTTGTATGATGAAAATGATGAGGGCTTTTGGTTGAGGTACATGTTGAGTACATGGTTGAGACAAGTAGTTGATGAGTTGGCACATGCATGAGGTGTATAGTTGATGATGTTGGTACATATTGATGAGCCATAGTTGATGAGTAGTTGACACATGATTGGTAAATACTTGGTACATGGTTGATGCACTTGTTTATGGTACAGGTTGATTACATGTTGGTGCATGGTTGATGCACTTGTTTATGGTATAGGTTGATTACAGGTTGGTGCATGGTTGATGCACTTGTTTATGGTACAGATTGATTACAGGTTGGTGCATGGTTGATGCACCTATTTATGGTACAAGTTTATTACAGTTTTAGGTACAGGTTGATGCATGGTTTAGATTTATTGGTACAGGTTTACAACGGTATATCTCACAGTGATAGTGTGACAGTGGTTCCATCATTCTACTTCTACTTTAGGGTGGTAGGACGGGGCAAGGATAGGTGGTTGTAGCCACCTTTCGGTTCTAGCCGGAGAACATAGGGGGTTGTAGCCTCCTTCTGGTTGTAGCCAGAGAATTGGGAGTTGGAGCTTCCCTCAGGTTGTAGCCTGAGAAACTAGGGGGTTGGAGCCTCCTTCCAGTTGCAGCTAGAAAACAAAGGAAGTTGGTGCTTTCAATGAATGTAATTCTTCAAGAAATACAAGAAAAAACATTCCGTGGTTGTTACACATCAAATTTACTCAACTGGATAAGTGTCGCATATTCCTCTCAATTGTCGTAAGTGTCGCATCTTCCTTACAACTTTTGCAAGTGTCACAAGTTGTTCATAAGTGTTGCAAACGCTGTTCAAGTATACTGCCTTAACGCCGACACTAAGGAGGCACTTAAAACATCTCATACACTAGGTTTGGAGAAGGAGAACTGGTTAACTGAAGTCAAGGAACTCTTAACACCTGAAGAGAGCTTTTGATCAAAGGTTTTGGGGGTGAGCGCTCCCCTATATCAGTCTAGGGAGTGCTGCCGCTCACCTATAAGGCTTTAGGGAGCGTTATAACGCTCCCTTGCCCCCTCTGAAGGAGCGCTATCCACTTTTGGGGCGTTGGCACTTCCATTAAGCTTCTTAGGGAGCGCTACAATGCTCTGATTCCCCTTTTGAAGGAGCGCTGCCTAATCTGAGGCAGTAGTTGGCCCATTGAGGAGAATAAGGGGAGGATCTTTTAAGATTAGAAGGCAGTTGCATTCAAATTCTTGGATCCATTAGAGAATCCCTGATCTGAGGAGGAGGTTCCCCAACTTGTTCTGAAGATAACTCAAGAGGTTAAGATCCTCTTAACCTATATAAGAAATCTCTATGATGGTGGAAAGGGGGGAAGAATTGCTAGGATGAAACCTATGATCTTATAGGAAACACACAGTCAGCCAAAGGAGAGTGATCAGTGAAGTTGATGTTGTCCAGGTTGTGGATCTTTTGAGCAAGGGTTAGACGAAGGGGACTTGACAAAGCTGTCGCATTCGCATCTACGATTGTAAGTACCGCTGTCGTTGTAAGTACCGCTGTCGTTATTCTCATCAATATGACACGCTTGGCCTGTTTCTTTCTAGTTTGTGTCTAATGTTACATAAACTTATCATTGATAGATAGATCTGTTTTCAAGCTAATATCAATAGAGTAGGAAGTGGTCGTATCTTGTTTGTCTACAGGACTCAGTGAGGAGCAAAGGATCAGAGCTCAACTCGGAGCGTGCAGGGACAAACGTTGATAACGAGGTACTTCTGTTCTCCTTCCTTCTCATGTGTTAGTTTGTATAGATTTGAAAGGAAGTCAGTGTCCATGTTAATCATTTTCTGTCTTAGAGTTAGGGTCAAGCTCTTTGAGGCAATCTACCTGTCCGCAGGGAGATTTTCCTACAACAGAAACTCGCGACTCCACTGGGGAGATAGCCTCAAATCGAAACTTTTTGTTTTGATTTCTCCTCATTGACCTAGTTCTACCCCTTGATTGTTTCATACCTGGTCCACTCCTCTTTTGATTGGTTTCATGAGCTGATTGGCTCCCTAACCCATCATACTCAGCTTAATTGTCGAAATTGAACTGCAATTTTTGAATTTTTGACATTTTTGGGGAGTTTTTGAACTTGGCGCCCCTGTCCTTGTGTTAACAGAGAGCTAGCGCTCCCTAATAGCCTTGCACAGAGCACTATAACGCTCCTTGCCTTTGGCAACAGAGCGCCAGCCCTCCTTTGGCCAGTAAACCTTCCATAATTTCTTTTTCTGGGTTTTGCCTCTGTGTCTCCCCTGCTGGGTAACCCTGTAAGTCAATGCTTCTTCCCTTCCAGCCTTGACATCTTTCTTTTTGAAGAACAAACATCTTACTATTTGGATTTTGTAGCCTTCTTCACTATTATTATTGAGATTTTCTGTTGTTTGGAGTCCGAAACCCATGCACTGTCTTTCTCTCTGTTTAACTGAGTAAAAACCCTGGTGAAGGTCATCAAAGGCCTACAGATCTTTCCATTTGGTTTGAATTAAGATCATTGTTCTTCAACTTTTTCTTTTGGGTGTGAATTTTGTTTCCTCTTTGATTGTTTCTTTCCTTTCGCTTTTTGTTTTGATTGCAACGAAAGGGTGTATTGTTTGTATGACTTTTGCTTGTGCTGGTCTGATTTTCATTCATCCAAGAGGGTAATTAGGAAGACAAGCATTGTTTTGAATTGATCATTATTCATACACAAACAATAAAAGCATCTTCATGATTGATTGTGCATGTTAGAAGGCATCTAAAAAGTTTTAGCATCACATCAGGATTTGATTGAGAAATTGTTTGAGGACATTCCTTATTAGTGCTTGTTAGTGAAAGGAACTCTCTCTCTCTCCCTTAGATAGATGTTCATCAAAAAGAAATGAATGCTTATCATTTTTGATGCATTTTTGGGACTGAGTCATAATTCCATTCATTTCACTTCCATGCACCCCTTTTTGAGTAAAGAACAGCTATAAAAATCAACGCTAATTAAAAATTATCTAGAACTTTTTCTTTTCTAGGGTCCTCCACCAAAAGTAGACTAGGCTTAGTACTTCGGATTAGGCTGTGAGCATAACTCTCCGAAGTTTCCAAAACAAACAGTAGAATCCTGAGTTAGGGAGAGTCAAATCCAATCATTGTATAAGTCTGCCTGGGATCCCCCTCTCACACAGGGGTTACGCACGAGGTCGCATTCGGGTGAGCTACGGGGAGTAACCCTCTGTGGTTTAACTGATTGTGGTGGTCAGATCGTATTATGGGGGTCACTTCAAGGTAAATCCACAATTACTACGTGGAATCCTTTTAGTTGATTTCGGGCTCAATACCCTGCCCGTACGTTCAGATCGGACTGTCGACTGTTTCCACCCAGGGGCTGACTACGAATTGGTAACCTTAGTGGCCATAATATTTAGGGTTTTACACAAGGTGACGGTGACGTGAATTCTCACTGTACCTGGAGCAGACATTGGTCAAACTCACTCGGGCTCCTTGGATGGTAAATCCACAATTGTTGCATGGAAGCTTGCACCAAGGCGTAAGTCCGTTAAGCAGGTCGCCATTGTAACTGTTCCACCCTATCCCCGCCCCTTCTGGACTTGATCACACGACATTGGATTTCATCACCAACTAGTACGATCATCAAAAGAAGGTACTGTTTTCTTGGTTGTGATTCTTAGATTTCTATTAGCGTATGCTGTCTCTTTCCGATAGTTGGCCATAGATCTCTTTTGCCGACTCTTTTTCACCAACATCGACCCTCCACGCCACTCACGGAGGCTACAGGGACTTCCTCCAGAAAATATGGAAGGAAACACCCCTTTACCCCCTCATTCTACGGAGGAATCTCCTCAACAAAGCGAGGTTCAAAATACTACAACTTGCCAGGAAGAAGTTCCCACTCCTTTGGAGAATTTTCGAATCGTTTCAGAATCTCCAGAAACTACCCACATTCCGGAGGGATATGAACGACGTAACCTCCACCTGAATTCCACTGGAGAATTTGTTGTCGTCAATCCTTTTGACATTTTGGCTGGGTCTCATCAAAACCCTTTAGCCGATGACCCTTTTTGGACCGCATACATCATTCAAAGTCCACCACGCTTGGTGCGAGATCTTTATGGAACATGGGAAGGTGCTGATGCACCCATCTCCTACACCATACCCCTAAACCATTTTACCTGTACCACCACCTTTACAACCACACCACCCGTTGGTCCGAACATATCGTCCGTTGGTCCAAGGCCTACTCTTCCCCTCCAGATGACCCATTCTATAATGGTCCCTCACATTCCGACTATTCCTACCGGTAATGCAGTGGTCAACCAAGCTGGGATTGGCACACCTATAACACCAAGACCTACACTTCCTTTTGGTTTCAGGGCACTGAATGCTTCCACTGCCACTACTACTCAAACCACTACTACTCAAGTTATGCCGGGAAGTTCCATACCTATCCAACAACCCGGAGGGACCGATATTGGTGGTCTTAATCCGCTCAGCGGTACCAGTCATTCATTTACGTCTGGCTCTCAAATTTCGGGAACTCTACCTCAAGTCGGGGGGCACCCTCCCACCGGAGGACAAATTCCATTCGGGGGGCACCCTCATGCTGGGGGGTAGCCTCAATCCGGAGTCTACCAACAACCACATGGACAAAATGTGTCTGCCGCACCTAATCCATGGAACGTCCTTTCTGAAGGATACCCACAGTTCTCGGCAGGACAAAATTCTCAGACTCCACAACAACCCCCTTATGGACAGATGCCAAACCCAACCTATAACCCGCAAAACCCATCCAGTTATCCTCCGCTCACATATGCTTCTCAAAACACCTCAAATCCTGTGTACTCTGGTCAAAACCAACCTCACATGAGAGGGCCCACTAGTTATAATTATCCACATAACCCAGTGATTGGCCCCACTGGTGTCCCCATGCCACACCAGCATTACCCACAGATTAATCGACAACTACCTTTTCTAGCTACCCTGGACCTTCCAGACTTGTCTCGGTTAACGAATGATCCTATTTATCATTCTCTGGTTTGGCTAGCTATCCCAGCTAAACTTCCTTCTGATATCCCAAAATTCGATGGAAAGTCTGGAGAAGACCCAAACAACCACGTAATGACGTTCCATTTGTGGTGTTCATCCAACTCCCTCATGGATGACTCTATTCATTTACATCTTTTCCAACGAACACTTACGGGTTCCGCAGTGAAATGGTATATTGAACTACCACGTGCATCTTTCCACGATTTCAACTCCCTCGCCATGTCCTTCCTCACATACTTACAACTACCCATTCGATACAAGACGGGTACCGAACTATTAACCTCCCTTCATCATACAATGTCTGTACATATCTCCGATCATATTCATGAATGGAGACGACGAAGAAGACTAATCAAAGCGGTCATGCCCGACCAATTGTTAGCGGAATGGTTCACTAAATCATTGTTACCCCAGATCGCTCGTGATGTTGCCATGGGTGGTGTGGTCACCAAGGAAGAAGCCATTGCCCGAGCTCAGTATTTAGACTTAGTCTATTCACAGTCCGGTACTCTGTACGAGTTGATACTGAATGCTACCCATGCCACTAACGATCCATCCAAACCATCGTCTGCTTCCCACGCGGATGGAGTTATTGGCTCCGTCAAAACCCAATCTGCTACCCAGTTGGCTGGGACAATTTAGCGACCCGCTTCGACGGCCGCTCCCAGCTCGACTGCACCCTCTTCCACCCCCCCTCAAACTCAGGTCTCTGAGGTGAATGCAGTCCAATCAACCCCTTCACAATAACTTGGGGGCAAGAAGAAAGCGAGAAACAAACCAAAGAAAAACAATAACAACGAACAACCCAAAACCCAACCACAAACCCTTGCTGCCGGAAAACAACCACAACGAAAACCGAAATTCCCATGTCTCATCCGTGGTGACGATCACTGCACCTGAGACTGTCCACATCACGATGAAGTGGCCAAACTTTTCAAAGGAAATTCACAACCCACTGTTCTTACTCAGCCTTTTCCACAGCAGCAATCTTTGGTTGCCCAAACCCCCACTTCAGGGGGCAGTTCCAACCAACCCCATGATGAGGCCTCGACAAGTGCCCATATTTACATGTTTAATGGGGTTAATATAACCACTCGCTCTGCGACATATGACACACCAGTTAAACCTGATAAGCCAAAGATTGCTAACAGTTCTCCGACGGACCCGTTGCCATCCTCTATCAATCCTCCGTCTATTAGCCCTCCATCCGGGCCACTCCAAATTGAGAAACCTTCTTTTGACTCCATCTTATGACCTCCTAAGAGCACCATCCATAAATCTACTTTTAATCCTAATTCACGGGCTGCCCAAAATTACAACATTGTAGAAGATTTGGCCCAAGCACCGTGTGCTATGTCCGCTTTGGAAGTTCTACAACAATGTCCCAGCCAATGTAGAACGCTCTTAGCCGCTATCGGTGCTTTTGATCCTGAGTCATCGAAAAACCTCACATTTAATCTGGATGATCATCAACCGTGACTCTCCCACCAGCTAGCCTTCCAAATCGATGTTGTTGTGCACAATCAACAAATCCACCGAACTATCCTGGATGAGGGAGCCTCTACTTGTGTCATATCCTTAGCTTGTTGGAAAGGCTTAAAATCTCCTACCCTTAACAAATCCTCTACGATGTTACGTTCTTTCGATGGACGAGGTTTTCATCCTCACGGATTATTACAATCCTTAGCCGTTCAGTTGGGCAGCAAAAATGTTACCGTTGACGTCGAGGTGGTCGATGCTCCCCTCGACTACAACCTATTACTCGGAAGAAGTTGGTTCTACGCTATGACTGCCATTGCCTCGTCGGTGTTTCGGTGTGTACAATTCCCCCATCAAGGCAAAATTGTTACCATCGATCAACTTGATTTCTGCAAACCCGACGCTCGCATCCCTGCTACCAACAACATTCCCTTTTTGGGAGACCACCCAGTTACGTATGAAAGTGTTGGTGTTGATTTATTGAAAGATTCTAGCCTTATGGGTACTTTCCCTACACCACTTCCACCTACCACACATCATATTGTCGTTGTCAATATGATCTCGACTATGCCTTATCAATCCTTGGAATCATCCGACCCTTGGATCGTACCTAGTCCTTTGGAATTCGATGTGCTCAGTGACACTATTCCACTTAGCCCAGCCGAGGCCGCATACGTATCTATTCAATCTGCCTCTCCCTCTCCCAACGAGTCACATTCGTTGGCACCCGATGCTTACTCGATGCCCTCATGGTTGGATTCCCTATCATCTGTCGTCGATTACATTTCCCACATTTTCCCTTCTGATGAATCGATTATGGAAATGCTCAGCATTGATGACCTGCCTTGGGACGACAACCATCATCGATCCTCTTTTCTTCCACCGTTGGAAGAAATTCACCAAGACATATTCTCTGTCTTCCCTCCCGATGTTTCCGATGCTCCACAATCTCCCATCCTCACACAAGATACTCTCTCTGAGGGGAACATGGGTAACATCTCGACTATGATCGTTATTGACATCTCGATCAAAGAAGGTGTCGTGGAAAATATTCACCTTAGTGTTAATTGCACACCCGACGAAGTGGTGTCTTACACCGCTTTGTTCAAAGAATTCTGCGACGTATTCGCATGGAGCTATGAGGAAATGCCACGGATTGAACCTTCAATCGTCATACATGAAATCAAAACTTACCCTGACGTGAAAGCCGTTCGACAGAAACTTCGCCCAGTTCATCCCAAGAAAATCGCAGCTATAAAGGCAGAAGTTGAAAAACTTCTAAAATCTGGCTTCATCTATCCCGTCCCTTTAACCGAATGGGTCTCCAACCTTGTCCCGGTTGCCAAGAAACAAGGGACCATCCATGTTTTCATCGACTATCAAGATCTCAACAAAGCTTGTCCCAAGGACAACTACCCTACGCCCTTCATCGACCAAATCATCGATAATTGCGCAGGGAGTGTAATCTTCTCTGTCATGGATGGCTTTTTTGGGTATAACCAGATTGAAATCTTACCCGCTGATCAACATAAGACAACCTTTATTTGCCTATGGGGAACTTTCACCTACCGAAAGCTACCTTTTGGCCTTAAAAATGTTGGTGCTACTTTCCAGCGGGCCATGTCGTACGCTTTCCATGACATCAAGCATATCGCAGAACCTTGCCTTGACGATTTACCCACCCATTCATCCAATCGATCCGATCACATTGATCACTTATGGGAGATTTTTCTTCGGTGCAGGTTCTATCGTATTCGCTTGAACCCACACAAGTGCATTTTTGTTGTCGAATCCGGTCGACTCCTCGGTTTTATTGTCTCTAAAGATGGGATCAGGGTGGACCCCTTAAAGATTAAGGCCATCCTAGCCTTACCCCCACCTACCAACTTAAACCAACTCCAAAGTTTGCAAGGCAAAGAAAACTTTCTTCGCCATTTCATCTGCAACTATGCTGAGACCACTAAAGGATTTATGCGGTTACTGCAAAAAAACATCCCTTTCATCTGGGATGACACTGCCCAACGGTCATTCGATGCTCTCAAGCACGCCTTGACCCACGCTCCCTTGTTACACCCTACAGAGTATACAAATGATTATATCCTTTACTTGGCCGCCTCTACTTCCACCATTGCGATGGTGTTAGTTCAGGAAGACCCTAACGACGAAGAACATGTGATTTATTATCTGAGCAAGAGTCTATCTGGACCTGAACTCAGATATTCATATGTTGAGAAACTGGCTCTGGCAGCCGTCATCACTGTCCAGAGGTTCTTCCATTACATCTTATTACGCACCACCATGGTAATCGCAGACTCCAACCCCATGTACCATGTCTTGACACGTCAAGTGCTTGGGGGAAAATATTCAAAATGGATCGTTATTCTTCAAGAATTCGATCTTGAGTTTACAAAGGCTAAAGCCAAAAAATCCATGGTGTTTGCTGAGCTCATTTGTGCTCTACCTCGTGCCGATGAAGACATCAAAACTAGAGATTCTCTCCCTGATGAATCTCTCTTCCTCATCAGCACCTCTGATCCTTGGTACGGAGAAATCCTCCTCTACCTTCAAACCCAACGTTTTCAACCCAACATCTCTCGCGAAGAGCGTCGACGCATTCGTCACCACTCTCGTCGTTATCTCATCCTCGGCGACACCTTGTACTGCCGTGGTATTGACACCATCCTTCGGTGATGTTTGACTCACGAGGAGGATGAACGCGTTTTGAACGATTTTCACCTTGGCGCCTGTGGCGGTCACCTCTCCGGGATGGCCACAGCCTAAAAAATCTTACGTGCCGGCTACTTTTGGCCCTCCATTTTCAAAGATTGCATCGAGGCCGTCAAAAAATGCCCACCCTGCCAACTCTTTAACAAAAAGGCACGCACCCACCCTACTGCGCTGCACCCCATTATCGCCATCGACCCCTTTGCCAAATGGGGCATGGATTTCATGCAGTGTAAGCCTACCTCAGCTGGGGGGCACGGTTACATGATCGTCACCATCGACTACTTCACCAAATGGGCTGAGGCTATGCCTACCTTCCTGAACGATGGTCGCACTGCAGCTCTGTTCCTTTTCAACCATATCATAATTCATTTTGGGGTACCACGTGCCATTGTCACTGATCATGGTGCACACTTCAAAAACCAGATGATGAGCGAGTTACATGTCAAATTGGGTTTTCGCCATGAAAACTCATCCCCTTACTACCCTCAAGCGAATGGACAAGTTGAAGCCATCAACAAATTCCTTAAAACCATGATCCAACGCATGGTAGGGGAAAACAAGACATCGTGGCATTTACAACTGTTCTCCACTCTCTGGGCCTATCGCACTTTTGTGAAAACCTCAACTGGATTCACTCCTTTCCAGTTGGTCTATGGCATTGAAGCCGTCCTACCAATCGAGTGTGAGATTCCATCACTAAAATTGAAAGTAGAACTCCTGCCCCATACTTCTGCTAAAGAAGAACAATTCTTGTATCTATCCAAGTTGGATGAAACATGTCGCGATGCTGCTCTTGCCAATGAGGCACATTAGAAACAAATTAAGAGTCAATATGAAAAATCCGTCCACCCTCGGACTTTTGCAGAAGGAGACTTAGTCCTCGTTTACGACCAAGCTCACGACAAATTGGGGACAGGAAAGTTAGAACCTATGTGGCACGGTCCTTACATCGTGAAGCGTGTTCTACACAGAGGTGCTTACGAACTAGTAGATCATGATGAAATTTTCCTGGGAGAGCCCTGAAACAGGATTTACCTTAAAAAGTACTATGCCTAGATCACCTAGCATCTGTACTTTGTACATTATTGTATTTTAGTTTGGTGTGTCTATTTCTTTCGTGTGCTCAAGTCTTTACCTTTGCCACTCATGACTGTGCTTGTGTTTTCATGCGTAGATGACGTCTTCCTTTCCTATCTTTTTTGGGTTCACGGATGGCACTAGTCGACATACCCAGAACATTGCTTCGGTAGCATGGGTTATTTACCAATTTGACGAGGTGGTGAGTTCAGGAGGTATCTGCTTAGGACCAACAACCAACAACATGGCAGAATATCATGCTATCATCGGACTGTTGACCCAATCCTCCTCCCTAGGTATCTCTCGCATCATTATTTACTTAGACTCCCAACTCGTGGTTTATCAACTCAACCATATCTACGCTATCCGTAGTCCTATCTTGCTACGTCTACACTTACAAGTTCGCCGCCTTGAACGAATGTTCGATTACATTGAATACAAACACATTCCAAGAGAACTTAATAGTGTTTCGGATTCATTAGGTAACTATATCATGGATCAATATCTTGCCCACATATAAGAGTTAAGGAAAACAAAACTGTACATTACATGTAAATTAAAACGCATCACAGACATCATCATGTACAAATCATTGGCACTGTAAAAACCCGAAACTGTATATATATATATATATATATATATATATATATATATATATATATATATGGCGTGAC
>ML785507.1:982923-998424 GCA_009831015.1 Picea engelmannii | reverse complement strand
GTCTTTGGACTCGTTAAAGCACACATCAACAGGCCCATATGGGACCGAACCCTTACTTCTTCCGGTTCGTTAAACAAAGGAAGAGGAACTTACCGAAGGTGAGTTATATCGAGCATGTGTTATCCTCCTCGAGCTCATTAAATAAAAAAGAGGTACTCGTCTATATAGACGGGGGAAAAATTGAAAGGAGCAAGCCAAGCAGTCTCTTGAGAACATCATCCAACACTTCTTAGAGTCGCCCTTGAACACATCACTTTGTCATTTTCACATATCATAATCCGCTGAACCTCTGCATTGAGCCAATCCTTTGAGTTCCTTTCACTCCTTTGGGTCACCCGACGCAAGTCACAGTATCCACTGCATAGTTTTGGTCCATGTCATGTTTTGTTGTTGTGCCTCAGTGTTCAAGGGAAGTATCCACCTATAGAGTCAGCCATCCCAAATATCTTGCCTCAAAACCTGTTTCATTCCATGTCCATTTGATCTACCAATTACATCTCTATGTCTGTTTCGTGTCGTTGATGGGGGATACATCAAGGCCCTCCCTCGACGAGTCTATTCCTGTCGACTTCAACACATTATTCGGGAATTAGACTTAGAAACCAGTTAGTACTTTGGGACCTACATGCCTCAATGGCAGGCCTCCTCACATTCGACAGTAGTTCTACATCATTGACCTCTGATCGAATGATCCCACGAATGTTCGACTTCAACTCATATTTTCACATTTGCTGGAATGTACTAGGGTACCTTGGGAATCATTGACATTAATGGTGATCTCCCTCGCACTTGTTAACGGTTCACACCATTGACCGGTAATCAAGTGGTTTTTTCCATGTTCGACATCAAGACATCTATTCACATGGTTAGGATCGTACCACGTTGGGATTGGTGAGAAGACCCTGGGTTGAGTAATCACTTCGATATATGCTTTTCCCAGGCTGCAAAGGAGTTTCTATTGGACAAAGAACACATACACTGTCACATAGATCCACTTTGTATTGGTCGTGGCTATGTCTTATCATCTCGTAGATCCACTGTGTATTCTTCGTGGCTACGATCAGTCTGAATCATTAGAGTATAGATCCACATTGTATCTTCGGTGGATATACCTTTTTTATCAATACAATTATGGATCTGCAGTGTATTTGATAGCGGCCATATCTTGCAAGTCTTGATCACCCAAGCATAGGTATGCCTACCTTGGGTTTTTAAATATGTCATGATATTTGTTGGATGTTGGTGTGCAGCTTCCGTCAGGTTCTCCGAGTCTATACCCTTGCTTGAACATCTACAAATCATTTCAGTTATCAGTTCGCATCTTCTAACTTCATACTTTGGGGGGCATTCTGTTACACGTCAAATTTACTCAACTGGATAAGTGTCGCATATTCCTCTCAATTGTCGTAAGTGTCGCATCTTCCTTACAACTTTCGCAAGTGTCACAAGTTGTTCATAAGTGTCGCAAACGCTGTCAAGCATACTGCCTTAACGACGACACTAAGGAGGAACTTAAAACATCTCATACACTGGGTTTGGAGAAGGAGAACTGGTTAACTGAAGTCAAGGAACTCTTAACACCTGAAGAGAGCTTTTGATCAAAGGTTTTGGGGGTGAGCACTGCCCTATATCAGTCTAGGGAGCACTGGCGCTTCCCTATAAGGCTTAAGGGAGCGTTATAATGCTCCCTTGCCCCCTCTGAATGAGCGCTATCCACTTTTGGGGCGCTGGCGCTGCCCTTAAGCTTCTTAGGGAGTGCTACAACGCTCTGATGCCCCTTTTGAAGGAGCGTTGCCTAATATGAGGCAGTATTTGGCCCATTGAGGAGAATAAGGGGAGGATCTTTTAAGATTAGAAGGCAGCTGCATTCGAATTCTTGGTTTCATCAGAGAATCCATGATTTGAGGAGGAGGTTCCCCAACTTGTTCTAAAGATAACTCAAGAGGTTAAGCTCCTCTTAACCTATATAAGCAAGCTCTATGATGGTGGAAAGGGGGGAAGAATTTCTAGCATGAAACCTATGATCTTATAGGAAACACACAGTCAGCCAAAGGAGAGTGATTAATGAAGCTGTTGTTATCCAGGTTGTGTATCTTTCGAGCAAGGGTTAGACGAAGGGGTCTTGACGAAGCTGTCGCATTCGCATCTACGATTGTAAGTACCGCTATCGTTATTCTCATCAATATGCCACACTTGGCCTGTTTTTGTCTAGTTTGTGTCTAATGTTACATAAAATTATCATTGATAGATAGATCTATTTTCAAGCTAATATCAATAGAGTAGGAAGTGGTTGTATCTTGTTTGTCTACAGGACTCAGCGAGGAGCAAAGGATCGGAGCTCAACTCAGAGCGTGCAGGGACAAATGTCAATAAAGAGGTACTTTTGTTCTCCTTCCTTCTCATGTGTTAGTTTGTATAGATTTGAAAGGAAGTCAGTGTCCACGTTAAGCATTTTATGTCTTAGAGTTAGGGTCAATCTCTTTGAGGCAATCTACCTGTCCGCACGGAGATTTTCCTACAATAGTGGTTTTCTCCCGATTTGGGTTTCCACGTAAAACACTGGTGTACTGTGTATGTGTATGATTGTTCATTTGTTCATTGCTTATTTACTTTGCAGTTATTGGATGATAATGATTCATTGATATAACACTTGGATTATATGGTTAAAAAGGGATTAAATTTATCTATTACTGATTCACCCCCCCTCTCAGTAATCCAACACATTTTGAGCTAGCCATTTTTTCCATTGAGCTAAGGAAGGAGGAGAGAGCACTGAGGCCTAGTTCCCCTACACTAAGGTGAGCCTCTCTCCCCTAGGGTTTTTTCCTTGAGGCCTTTCCATAGAAATAGTTCAAGGCTTGACACTCCCATCCTTAGTCTTGCTATCTTCTATGACCCTTCAATTTCCGCGTCCTCCTTTTGACTCCATTTACCCTAGGAGCACACTGATTTAAGGCCTAGATTGTGAGTACTATGATCAAAAAAACTTGTAATACTTTGAACAAAACCCTGACTACTCTAACCCTAGCCTAAGACTAACCCTAGTAACTAATTGTTGATGTCATCTTTTTCTATTAACATCATTGTGCAACTAACGTTTTACTTGTGAGAAATTGAATGGTTATTTAAGGCATTACTTGAATGAAGTGTTAATTGTTACATTGAATGCCATATTATTTTAGTATTTATTCAAGAAGTGATATTGTACATCATTGCTATTATATAAACATTGACTTCATCAATATTTATTTCTCAATTTCTTATATATCAGATAATCATTGATTATATGAAGTACTAACCAAGTGAGTAAGCTTGCATGTATATATCTCTTGTTGCTTTGTCTTGGGTAGGTGCATCTCCATTTTGGTTATACTTCTCTTTATTGGCTGATTAGCCAGACTATCTTCTCGATGGTGACTTATGAGGGGGGGATTTATCTTTTAGTCTTCAATCCTTTGCCTTCTCAAAACCCCAGGACACCGGGGACGTCTCCCCTAGGCATTACCTCCCTAAACAGAAAGAACCTTCCCATCGAGGTGACATTGAGTGGGATTGGTTCAGTTATGCCATTTTGTCTCTTTACACCCATCTTTCATCTTAACTACAAACTGTGCGATAACATTTTGGTGTCGTTTCCCGAGAACACTGAGTCAAACCTTCCTCAAGATGACAACTTTTCGGTAAGCCTTGCCTCTAGAATATTTATCTTACAAGCTTACCTAGAGACTCCACTTAGGGTGTTTTCCCTTTGCTTCTTTGATAGTTTTGAGCAAATTATCTAGCGACTCCACTAATGACGACCCATAGCGGGTGTCAGTATTTACCTCCTCCTACTGTGGTGACTGTCACCCCTACAAACCTTGTTCCTACTATAGGTTCTCACAAATGGTCTTTCCAAGAAACCTTGCCTTGTTTTGACTTAACTAATATTCAATGTGGATTACATGACCTACCCAAAGGTGTCATGTCTTGGTTACCAAGCTTCTCAGGAGAGGGGGTCTCTTCTGGTAACTCGTATTGGACCCAATTTTGTGACAGTTTTAAGTTTCATCAAACCGATCAAGAGCACCCTAACATTTTTATGAGGCTTTTTGCAAGCTCTCTTATTGGGAAAGCCAAGAATTGGATTGATTCTTACCCAAAAGGAGTCATAAAAACTCCCGAAGAACTAGAAAGAGATTTTAGAATAAGGTGGTGCAATCAAGAACAAACACAACCCTTATACTCTCAATACATTGATATTTGCAAAGGTTCTAGCAAGAGCATTAGGGATTTTAACGATAGATTCAATCTTCTCCTTAAAACGGTCCGACCTAACCTAAACTCAGAAGAAAATATCCTCCAACATTACTTGAACTCATTGGAAGGAATCATGCAGTTTACCCTCAAGGACCTGTCACCTTCAACCCTAGAAGAAGCACAAGATTTCGCTTACCAAATTGAGAGGAACCTTGAGTTCGAAGACTACATCTATCAGGTTAGCCTCTCACATGACAATAACCCTTGTGAACCTAGTGGTGAAGACATCATGGGAACCAAGCTTAAACTCCCAGACATCCTTGAAGTAAGATCCATACCCCCCAAAAGGAAATGGAGTTTTTCTCAATCCAACGTTCATGATGTTCTTGTTCAAGAAACTTCCACAGGAGTAGAACCTTTTCAAGACCTTGTCTCACACCATAATAATGAAGTTGAAACTTCCTTGCCACAAACATATGAGCATGACTTTCTTGGAGAAGTTCCCCTTTTTGTCCACCAGGTAGATAACCTTGGATCAAAACGTGGTGAGATCATGCCTTTCTATGTCACTCTCCAGGTCAATAACTCCCTCCTCCATAATTGTGTCTTTCACTGAGATGCTACAACTAAAATTATGGCTAAGGAAATCATGCACCAATTGTGTTTGAGCCTTTCACAACCGAATGCCAAAGGGGGTTTTGAAAAAGGAGTTATCAAGGACCTAGAAGTTTCCTTCGACTCTTTCCCTAGTGCTCCTTTCTATGTAGATGTAATAGTGGTAGATGACCTAAACAATTGGGGTATCATCCTCCACAAGGACCTCATAAATCACTTAGCTAGAAGTTTTCAAGACCAAGAGTCTAAAGCAATCATCCCTCACCCCAAAGGAGGATTCTTCACCATCCACATGGAACCCCTTGTAGGGTCCTTAGTTGAAACTCTTGATGAGTTGAGCGACCAGCTCCTGTGTGTGACAAACGACATCGATAATTGGTTTGTCCAAGGAGGAAATTCAGGAATCAACACTATCCAAGAACCTGAAGGATTTTGGACCTTAGAATTTGATGAGTCTCACTCAACTTCCAGATCGGGTGTTGGAATTGTCTAAACAACCCCTTCCTCAGAGGCATTCTACTACTATTATAGGCTGGAATATCATTGCACAAACAACATCGCTGAATACAAATCTTTGATACTAGTCCTCAACCTGAAAATTGACAAAGGTGTCACACATTTGAAGGTGAAAGGTGATTCAGATCTCATAGTATCACAAGTTCTTCTAAAATTTTCTACAAAGAATGATAATCTGAAAAAATATTGAGACTTTGCAGAATCCCTTTAAAAATCCTTCAAGATATTTTCAATTGAATCCATCCCTCAAGAAGAAAACCATGTGGCAGATGCCTTGGCCATCTCCACTTCCACCCTACAACCTTGTGATGGTCCTCTTTGTGACTTATGAAAAATGGAAGTCCTCTTTATACCTTTTATCCCCCACAACTTGGAGCATTGGCAAGTTTTGAAGATGATGACTAAATCATCAGGTTTATGGAGAACAAAGAGTTCACCGATTCACAGATAAACTTATTGGATGACTCCATGAACTTAGAGGTTATAAACCTTCAAAACAACACCTTGCCCAAGGGTTGGATCCCTTTGGAAAATCTATTTGACAGACATGATGTTTTCAAAAGAAAAGGGGCTAGAAAACAAGAAGATGAAGCCCTAGAGTTTAATATCGGTACAGAACTAGACCCGAGGATGGTTAAGATAGGGAAAGGAACCATTGAAAAGGAAAGGTTGGAAATATTATCCCTCATTAGAGAATTCAAAGATACTTTTGCATGGAACCATGATGAGTTAAAAGCCTATAGGGGAGATGTCATCCAACACGCCATACCCCTGGTAGAAGGAGCCAAACCTTTCTGAAAAAATCTAAGACACGTCAACCCAAAGTTAGCAAGTAAAATACAGAAGGAACTCCAGAAGATGGTTGACATTGGTATCATAGCCCCTATCAGGTATTCTTCTTGGATGTCAAATTTGGTAGTTGTCCGAAAGAAGACCGGTGACATATGCCTATGTGTTGATTTCCGTAATCTTAACCAATTATATTTGAAGGACAAATACCCCCTCCCGAACATGGAACATTTGCTTCAAAGGGTTACAGGGGTAGGGATGATGTCCATGTTGGATGGGTTTTCTGGATACAACCAAGTCTTGCTCAAAAGATAAGACCAGTTTAAAACAACATTTAGTACACCATGGGGAACCTTTATGTACTTAAGAATTTCGTTTGGTCTTATGATCGCCGGTGCTACCTTCCAGAGATAAATGGAATTTGACTTTGGGGATCTTATACAAAAAATCATAGAGATTTACCAGGATGATCTCACGGTTGTATCAAAGGATAGGAAAGACCACCTTTCACACCTCAGGACTGTTTTCGAGCGATGTAGGAAGTATGGTATCTCTCTAAATCCCAAGAAGTCTGTATTTGTGATCGATGAGGGAAACATTTTGGGTCACGTGGCTTCAAAGGGAGGGGTATCCATAGATCATGAAAGCGTCCAATCAATAAAAGATGTTCGCCTCCCAATCAACAAAAAGTCCTTAAAATCCTTTTTCGGAAAGATCAATTTCATTCGAAGATTTGTTCCAAACTTTTCCAAAAGGATAAAACCCATGAGTGCTTTGCTAAAATAGGTAGTTGCCTTCAAATGGGATGATAAAGCTATCAAATATTTCAAATATATAAAGGATACTATCACCCAAGCCCCTGTCTTGATCATCCCTAATTATTCACGAGATTTCATAATATTCTTGTTTGCCTCCCTTGACACCATAATAGGTGTTTTAATGAAAAAGGATGCTAATTATTATGAACACCCCGTAGATTTTATGAGCAAGGCCCTTCGAGATTCAAAATTGAATTACTCTATTATTGAGAAGAAAGAATATGCATTGGTGAATTCTATCAATCACTTTAGAAACTATATCGGCTATAACAAAATTATGGCTTATGTCCCATACCCAACAATAAAACATGTTCTATCACAACAAGATTGCATGGGCACTAGGGGAAAGTGGGTTTCCAAAATCCAATAATATGACTTAGAAATAAAACCCACCAAAATAATAAAGGGACAAGGTTTGGCCCAGATGCTAACCGAGAGCAACCAAGAAGCTATACAGATGGGGGAGAGTGAACAAATAAATGTAGTGGTCAGTGAACTTGAGCATGATGAGTGGTACTTTGATATCATCTATTACCTTAAGAACTTGTCCTACCCCAATCATCTAGTGGACTAAAAAAGAAGGGCTTTGAGACTGAAGTCTATGAGATACTGCTTGAACGAAGAAGGCCTTGGTTGGAAAACTCCTGATGGGGTGCTCCTTAGATGTGTTAACTAAGAAGAAGCAGAGAAACTATTGAAGGAATTACACTCTGGATACTGTGGTGGGCATTTTGTAGCTCGTACTACTGCCCAAAAGACCTTGAGGGCTGGGTATTATTGGCCAACACTCTTTTCTGACACTCACCGACACACTCGATCTTGCCAGCCTTGTCAGTACTTCTCTGGTAAACCAAAACTCCCAGCACAACCTCTAAAACCCGTAGTAGTGGAAGAACCTTTTCAACAGTGGGGTTTAGATTTCATTGGGGAGTTGAAAGATAATTCAAGAAATGGATATCGGTGGATCCTAATAGCCATAGACTATTTTACTAGATGGGTTGAGTCCATCCCCACAAAGAAATCCAATGAGGAAGTAGTCATGAATGTTTTGGAAGATCGGATCATAACTACGTTCGGTGTCCCTTCCAAAATTACTACAGACAATGCCAAATCTTTTAGCTCACATGCTCTAGCAGAATTTTTCTTCAAATATGGCATTGGCCTATCCCATTCCTCCAACTACTATCCACAAGGGAATGGATTAGCAGAATCTAGCAATAAAAACCTTATGAATATTAGCAAGAAGGTCGTGGGGGAAAATAAGAAATCTTGGGATAGCAAAATTAAGTATACAGTTTGGGAAGATCGAATAACAACAAATACCTCGACAAGAAAGACTCCTTTTGAGTTAGTATATGGACTAGAAGAAAAACTTCCTGTAAACCTCCAAATTCCCATCCTTCATTTTTCTCAACAGTATGCTACAGATGGGGAAGCAATCCAAGGGCAGATCAACCAACTGATAGAGTTAGATGAAACTAGAAGAAACTCCCTTGGTCAGATGGAAAGAAACGAGGAGAAGATAAAAAAAAATTTGATCACAAAGAAGAGGAAAGAAACTTTGTTGAAGGAGATCTTGTACTGCTATGGGATAAAAGAAAGGAGAAACCTAGTATGCACAAAAAATTTGATAGTTTATGGACAGGTCCTTATAAAATCATGAGTCATGCAGGTACAAACTCTTTCAACCTGGCCACCATGGAGGGAGAGGCCTTGAGGCTGCCAGTGAATGCTTTACACATCAGCCGTTACTATCCACCAACAACATGACAGGTAAGTCCAGGTAAGTAGGTAGGCATTTGCATTCGTGTATTATACCATTTGCATTGCATGTTAGTTTTCTTTCACATTCACACTTATGATTTCTTTATTTCAGTGTTATATACATATATATATATATATGCTGGGGTGGTATCACCACCCCAATCGGTTACTAATGTTTTCTATTGAGATCAAGAAGGTGAACAATTTATGCTAGATATGTTGAGGTTCTCATGCTCTCTATGGTGAGCACATGTCCCCAAGTTGGAGCCAGATGTTATCCCCCACTTTTAGGGATAACTAGGAGATCATGTCTCGAAGCCCACAGGTCTTAGACATGGAGTACCAAGAGTCATATCGACTTTATCATGGCCCTGGAGGGCCCATCTTTTCTCCCTTTCAACGCCTCTACCTTTCCAGCAACGATGGTATGCATCACAATCAACCTGTTCTTGTGTCAGAGATGGTTCTTGGTTCGTGAGGTAATGAGTCTGGGTATCATGGTATGTGTCACTTTGATCATCAAAACCTTTGAATATGTGCATTTAATTCCTTTTGTTTCTAACAAATTATTGGATCTTATACTTTCCCACTTGACCATGTCTAGGCAGAATGACAGGATGCCCTAGTAATCTTGTGTCTGTAGGTTTTGGTTTTCCACTAGGGGGATTTATGAAAATCCATCGTCTGCTCCTGTCATAGCACCACTTCTTCATCTTGCTTCCTGTTCATCTATCCCATTACAATTGTCCAGGAACTGGGTTGATCTATCATTTGGGGATTTCACCTTACCACATGGGAAGAAGGGGCTAAAGGCCCAGAAGGTAAAATCAAGATGGAAAAAATATAAAATCCAGAGAATAAAACATCGAGATGCTTTGCCCAGGGATCCCCCGAGAGAGCAATAAAAGGATTCTCAGAAAGAAACAAGAGGGACCCTTGAAAATAATAAAACAAGACCTAGTCAGAGGATACGTGGTCTCATCACGAGCCAACCTATTAGGTTCATGGGTACCTAACAGTATGACATTACCACCAGTTGGTTACCATGCCAGGGTAGTGACTCTTAGTTGCATGGCCAAGAGAAAGGGGGTCTCATTACGGTCCAACCTTCTCATTTATGTGAAAGTACTTGTGGGTAACATTACCACCACTGGTCACCATGCCAGGGTTGTGTCCCCTGATTAGAATCTTGAAGAAAAAGAAATAAAGAACAAAGAATAAAGAATAAAAGGCATNTAAATGGGATTGGAAAAAATTGCATCCAGGACAAGTGTAACTTGCCTTCTACAAAGGCACCCATAGGTAAAGCTTTGCATCCTCTGCTCTCACTGCACCCACTTTCCTGGACATCCTGTATCCACATCACCCATTCACATGACTTAGATGAGGTCTCTTCCGAAAACTTTCCTCTTCCAGTGGACACTGGCCCAATAGGACGCCCTGTCACTTTCTCCAAACTTGTATTGCAGTCTTGTATAATGTCTTTGAGCTTTTAACTAGGGTAATAGGGGTTTGATGCACATGTTTAATAATATTGATGATGAGATGTGATTGACATTGCTATGATCCTTGTGACTTATGAGCCCATGGAGGGCGTAGCTGTTGATGTGCAGGATCATGCCCGACGAACAGGTACCATTTTGGACCGGTACACATGGGGAGATGATTAGTTCAGACCTCCATGGGGATGAAGAGCCCACCAGATGGATGTTGAGACCCCAATAGGGGGAAGAGACAGGACATAGGGGTTTTCAGAGGAGAGAAGGAGGACGTCTTACAGAGGCACCCCGACAGAGCTTGACCTAGGGGGATTGTGCCCTTTTTAGTGGAACAGTCGCCTTGGAAGGCCTAGGACGTCACCTTTCATGACCATGATGTCACCTAGCAGCATGGACACTTTGGGAGATAGCTAGGGTAGTTTTGGCACATGTGGTAGGTTGGAGAAGCCCAGGGAGGGCTAATGTTTTGCTCCAGGATGTTGCATTTTCCATAGAACGGGATAACGTCACCCTAAAAAGGGAATGCCATCTCTCTTTAGCTTGATTAGGGTTTAATTCTAAGCATTTAATGTAAGACAATATGATTTTTAGTATTTTGGCCTTGTCGGCCTTTTTATGACCTAAAAGTGAAATTAGGTCATGGTACTGTGTAAATTGAGGTTTTTTACTCTCATTTTTTCATCATATCTCACTCACTCATTAGTAAGGTCTGAAATTTGTGCTACACTTGGAGTTCTTGGCTGAAATTGTGAGGCGCACTTGTTGAAGGAAGTATTTTATTGGCATCTTTGGCATTTATCTTGGTGGAAAGTGTTACAACTAGGGTTTGCTACTTGATTTCTTGTTTAAATGTAAGTAAATTTATGCAAAACTTCTTAATTGAATGGTTGTAGTATTATTTCTCTTGCATTTATAGTTATAATTTGATGATTTAAACCCTAGGGGAAAATAACACATAGAAGGTCCTTGTCTCATGTCCCTATCAATATTTTTAGCCATTTGTTTGCTGAAGAGAGATAGAGCCTTGCCTTAGCAACACTCTTCTCTTTCTAGCCCTTGTTGAAGAGGATTGAGCCTTGCCTTAGCAACACCCAACTCTATCTTCTCCTATGCTATCCATTTTACTTTCCTGAAGCTAAGAAGGAGAAAACACATCAAGGCCTAGTTCCCCTACATCTTGATGAGTCGATTTTCCCTAGGGTTTTCTTGGTGAAGCCTTGCCATAGAAACACGTTTCCTGCAAAGCTTCTTGTATTAGTTTTATGCAACCTTTTGAGCTATTTGTTTTTTCCATTGAGCTAAGGAAGGAGGAGAGAGAACTGAGGCCTAGTTCTCCTACACCAAAGTGAGCCTCTCTCCCCTAGGGTTTTGTCCTTGAGGCCTTTCCATAGAAACACTTCAAGGCTTGACCCTCTCGTCCTTAGTCTTGCTATCTTCTTTGACCCTTCAATTTCTATGTCCTCCTTTTGACTCCATTTACCCTAGGAATGCACTGATTTAAGGCCTAGCTTGTGAGTACTATGATCAAAACAACTCGTAATACTTTGAACAAAACCCTAACTACTCTAACCCTAGCCTAAGACTAACCCTACTAAATAATTGTTGCCGTCATCTTTTGCTATTAACATCATTGTGCAACTAACGTTTTAGTTGTGAGAAATTGAATGGTTATTTAAGGCATTACTTGAATGAAGTGTCAATTGTTACATTGAATGCCATATTCTTTTAGTATCTATTGAAGAAGTGGTATTGTACATCATTGATATTATATAAACATTGACTTCATCAATATTTATTTCTCAATTGCTCATATATTAGATAGTCATTGATTATATAAAGTACTAACCAAGTGATTAAGCTTTCATATATCTATCTCTTATTGCTTTGTCTCAGGCAGGTGCATCTCTATTTTGGTTATACTTCTCTTTATTGGTTGATTAGCCAGACTATCTGCTTGATGGTGACTTGTGAGGGGGGAATTTATATTTTATCCTTCAATCCTTTGCCTTCGCAAAACCCTAGGTCACTGGGGACGTCTTCCCTGAGCCTTACCTCCCTAAAAAAAAAGAACCTTCCCATCGAGGTG
The DNA here is from genome assembly GCA_009831015.1 of Picea engelmannii. Classification (NCBI taxonomy): domain Eukaryota; kingdom Viridiplantae; phylum Streptophyta; class Pinopsida; order Pinales; family Pinaceae; genus Picea; species Picea engelmannii. The sequence continues at coordinate 986,098 of ML785507.1, read as the reverse complement.
ACATTGGGTGGGATTGGTTTAGTTATGCCAGTTTGTCTCTTTACACCCATCTTTCATCTTAACTACAAACTGTGCGAATACAGGCCTTTCATAATGGTTTTGATAAATTTTATATTCATGGTTTCATGATTTTGATATATTATATGTTGAATCATGCATAGAAGTGTAGATCCATCTTAACTTTGGATTTATCATGTGTTGAGAGGTATCAAATCCTCTGAGACACAAATATTTCCTCAAGTTTTGTACTCTAAAAACGGTTTTCATCTCAAGGAATATAATTCCTCTTGGTGCATGATATATTCAAAGTTAATATGGATCTACATTGGTTTAATTTTATTTAATTTAGGAGAGAGCCATGATTTTAGATGTAATCATCACCATGATTTTAGATGTAAATCATCACCAAGCGATCTATATATTATTAGATTTAAAAGTATTTGAAATTTAAGGGTATATCAAACGTATAGTATATTTATTAAAGGTTGTGTAGAATAATTAGTTTTCATTTGCGTTTATTGAGAATTGCAAAGATTTTTATTGTGAAAGAGCATAATATTAAGTTATTTTTAATTTGGTAACTGTGACCAACCTGATTTGATGAGGGATGAAACTTGTTTGGAATATTATTTTATATGGATGATTATGATCATGATGATGGTTAACATACATTGAGACGGAATTGATTTATTAGACCTTAAGAAGATAATGGATTACTTGAAATTTTTTATAATTTTATTTTTGTTCTTGAAAAACATTAAGAGAAGTGCTCCAAGATCATCATAGTTTTTCTGAGTTAAAAGTTTGGGAAGGTGGGTAGTGTGACAAATATTTTGAAATTGAGATCTAATCTAGGCATATGTTGGACATTCTAAGATAAAAAAAAATTCATACTCAACCATTAGTGTCACAAAGGTGATATAATTTTTAATCCCACCATGTTTTGGGAATTGACCAACTCTTGTTTCTTTGTTGAGCTCATGAGAATTTGTTTTTATTTTAGCAATTTTTATTGTTTTCTTTACACTTTGCCAAAAACAAAGATATTTTTTATCTTCTAGATTATGATTGATTACCTATTTACAATATCTTAATTTTCTTTTTCCGTAGATAACTCTTTATAACAACATTTTCTCCTTAAATTTTGATGTAGAAATATTTTTAATATTATCCTTATTCACCATATGATCCCTTCCTTTATTCCCCAATGGTTTAGGGAAAGACTAGGCATCCTTATGCCCTCCCCGCTTGAGCTTGAAGGTGGTTGTGGCTAGAGTTTGAAGTGGTTTTAGGAAACATCTTGTCTTCCATGTTATTTAACTTGTTTGTATACAAAATTTGAAGAAATATTTGATGTCTCTCGATGCATGATAGATCCATATCTATGCTAGCCACTTTTTAACTCCACGTTGAGCACAAAAGGAATTGGATATCTTCCTCATACTCAACCCACCATTCAAATGTTTTAACCATAAGATTTTTTTTTTTTTACTTTTAATTGATATATATATATATATATATATATATATATATATGACATGTGCTAACTCCATATTAAGCATAGAGGGAATTTCTCATCTCCCTCGTATGAGAAGTATAAAGCACCAATGTGTCATATAAGAGTTTTTTACTTTTGATTTCTCTCTCTATATAAAGTTGATATAAAATTATTTTACTTAAAGGTGAATGTTGAAAGTTGAGACTTGGCATTTAAAAAAGTATTTTAACATTAACCTTAATTAAAATAATTTATATACTATCAAATGGGGTGCCAAACGCCTGGAGCAGGTGCTCCAACTAGAGGCTCGAAAAGCACTATGAGACAACTAAAACGAAATAAGGATGGGTGAGAGGGTGGACACGGAATCCTAGTCACTCGCCGGTGGGCCATAGCAATGATGGTAAGTTGGTATAACGTCACCTCAAAGGTGGCAACATCAAGAAATTATATTTTCCTTAGCCTAATTGGTACGCGTCGAGATAGATGGTATCATCCAATGTTATGTTTGTTGATCGAAGGAAGAACAATAGAGATGGAATTAAGTGGAAAAGGTAGCTTGTAAACTGCTAAAACTGGAACTTGGAGCTCTAAATGTAGAACAATTATAGCATTAAGTCTGGTAGTATGTCAAGGAGCATTGATCTAAGAATGATTTCCCAGAACGTGCCATGGAAATCAATTCATGCCACATGAGGTGAATTCCTTAAGTACCTCAAGATGGGAAGGTTATCTAATGGCTCACAAATCATTTTCCTAAGTGGAGTGGATCTCCTTAGGTGGAAATATGAAGTAGAATTCTAGAATTTGGGAGATTGGGTCCGAGAGTGGGATCCTTGTAAGAATTTTCTGGAACTGAGTCTTTCATTAAATCCTAAGGAGAGAGCCCAATAGGGTATCAGGCGTAGGTAGGATAACCACCATCCCCAGCTACTTCCACACCCTCAGAGGAAGAAAAATTAGTGGTCGAAACTCCACAGGAAAACTCTCAGCAAGATAAAGAGAGGGAGTGTAGGCTATAAGCGTTCTTCGGTAAAGTATTTGCAGCGACTCAAAATGGAAAGAATTGGAGTTCGCGGAAGGAACCATAAATGAAAGAAGAAACAGGCTTCCTCCTCTTAGGGACCTACCAACCGATCCAGAGCCACTAGGGCAGCCTGGATGACGGGATCTCGCTTCAAACACCTTTGCTCGGAGGAGGATAAGCATATTGTGAAGGAGATTGAGGATGTTGTTAGGAATCAATGAAAGAATACTTCATATGAAGATATTTTTCAGGAGGTAAAGGATTGGGTTGAGGACCGTAAGTATACCCAAACAAGAGGGATGGAATACTCCAGGCTAGCCAAGACCTATTGGGTGGTCAAGGATTTGGTTGCGCAAGGCATTGAGAAGGCTGGAAAGGAAAATGATACCGCTACCCAGGCTATCAAGATTTTGGAGGGGAAATTCAACCTCTTTTGTCGATCCCAATTTGACATCATATATTTGAGTCCCCAATCTCGCGTGACTATCTGTTAAGAATCAAATATCCATATATCATAGAAAAACCTCAGAAAAAGTACTCAACGCCTTGAAAAAGAGATAATTTCAGATAATAAGCCTCTTCGAGGGGGCAACCTCCTTTTACCCCACTTAAATGTTCAAGTACAAGATGATTCAAAATGAAAATGTCTC
>ML785507.1:946303-969107 GCA_009831015.1 Picea engelmannii | reverse complement strand
GTGGCTCCCAAAACCCTGAAATTCTGCCTCTTTTAAAGATGGTAAATGACATTTGTACACCTTTTCTTCTCTTCATTTTCCAAAAGTGGCTGATTAAATAGATTTGATAATTCATTAATCAAGCCTTAGAAGAGGTTTCAATTGATTCTCATGTAAAAAATTACGATCTGGGCGAAAATCGTAACATTCTAGCCGTGACAGGCTTTCCACAACACATAGCCCGTGAAAAATGCTCCTTAGCTGTTGAAAGGCGGCACTTTCAACAACTAACTGGCAAAATTTTCGGCGAATTAGCTGTTGAAAGCAGGCAGATTTTCAAAATCAAATTTCTCGGTCATAGAAAATCCGTTTTTCATGTATGAATAGTCGATTGACATATAGAGAATCTAAGATTTCCAATGGTGTTTTCAGATCTTCATTTGGAGCTCGGGAAGGGATTGAAAAATTCCCTACAATTTTAAGCATCAATCTTTCCATTTGCAATTCAAAACCCCAAACGGTTCTTTGTGAACAATGTCTGATATGGAACCAAAGATTTGATTTCATGTTGTCAGCCCCGGAGTACATCCTCTGTAGCTGCACCACTGAATTCGAACTTGCCGTCCCTAATGCCATGATTGTGGAGCGTGAGTTTCTTAGCCGGATTCGCATCGCAATCCTATTTTGACGTGCAAAATTTGAGTTTCCATCATTACCCACTTTCATCAACGCATGATTTAGATTTGCCTGACGTGGGATGATCATATCATCATTGCCTTTAGACGTGGATATCACGCATGTGATTCCCGCTTTCTTCAACCAACGACCCGTGGAAAACGCCTCTGTTAGTTGTTCATACTTGCCGCTTTCACCAGCGCATGACCCTGTGGAAAACCCCCGTTAACTGCGGAAAGTCTTCACTTTCCTCAGCACGTGACCTTTTAAGAACTGCTCCTTAGCTGCGGAAAATTTTCACTTTCACCAGCGTGTGACCTTTTAAGAACTACTCCATAGCTGCGGAAATCATGCACTTTCAACAACGCACGACCCGCAAAACTGATTGTTGGACATTTTAAAATTCACCACTTTCAACATCGCACAAACTTATGAGAAGCGCTCCTTAGCTGCTGAAAGTCGCCACTTTCCACAGCTAACACTCAACTTTTGGACACACGATAGCTGTTGAAAGTGAATTATGCAAATTTTGAAAAGAAGACTTTTATGGGTCATATTATTTTCTAAGACAAAAACCAAAACCTAAGTTTTGCAGCTAAAAAGACTCAAAAATGAATTGAGGCAAACCGATAGCCATGCTATCCACCACAAAACTCGACTAAAAGGATGGTTTTATTTTGGGAGATAACAGAAACGAAGATGCCAACACACCAATGCAGGAAGCAGATGGATATTTGGAGATGACTCCAAGTGAGGTAGGAACAAAGGACCCAAATCTCAAAGACATTGTGGAAAGAGAAGGAATATATCTACCGAATATATAGGAGCAATGGAGAAGGTAGGGAGTAGACAATGTGCCAGCGAATCAACTCGATCACATTCAATATCTCTTCCTCCTAAGGGAGGAAGTGAAATCTAGAGGGATCAGGCATGCATGGTGAGATAGGACACTTGGGAATCAAAATAAACGATGGACAACCACAACACTCACCCAAGCAGGCAAGGCAGAAGAAAGGAAGAAAATCAAATAGCATAGCCCTACAGGAACTAGGAGCCTTGTTGATAGATTCAGGTAAGATTAAAAATACCTTCCCCAACTCCCCCCCACATGTTTAAATGAAAATCATAACATGGAATATAAGAGGCCTAAACAACCCAATAAAGCAAAGAATCCTTAAAAGTAGATTGACCAAGGAACAACCCGACCTATGTTTCATTCAAGAGACAAAATGCACTTTAGACAGAATGGAAACAATTAGTAAAAAACACTAGAGGAAGTACAAGATTTTGGCTGTCGAAAGCCAACAGATAGCGGGAGGTATCCTCACCCTGTGGAACCCACAATTAGTGAACCTACCTGCAGCAGAAGTGCCCACGAGAAACATACTTTATTTTAATATGCCAATCATAGGGAACATAGAGGAAATTCTATGCACTAATGTGTATGGACCCCACGTGATGGAGGAAAAAACAAGATTGCTCCTCGACCTAGAGAATCTAAAGGAGCGGACCCACAACCTCCATTGGATCCTCGTAGGGGATTTCAACATCATCACTACACTAACGGAAAAAAAAGGGAGCACCAGGAGATTGGACAGAGATGTGCAAGATTTATCATCTTTCATTGACACAATGAAGCTCGTGGACATCAGGACCAACAATGGTCAGTTCACCTGGAACAACAAACGACTAGGTCACCACCAAATAGCTACAAGAATAGACAGATTCTTGTTGTCCGAATCAATCATGCTGCAGGGTTTAACCTTGGACTGCAACATCCTCCCATGGGGGGGATCATTGGCCAATTCAAATGGAAGCAAATTTTCAAACTACACCAAAGAATAGACCATTTAAATTTGAGAAAGTCTGTATTGACCATCCTACCTTCAAGGAGAACATCAACTAGTGGTGGCGGGAGGAACTTCCAGAACAAGGGATAAGGATGTTCAAACTTTACAAAAAACTCAAATACATCAAACAAAAACTCAAGGAGTGGAATAAGGAGGTATTTGGGAATATAAACCAGGGGAAAAAGAGCATTAAGGAAAGAATGACGAAACTACAAGAATAGTGCATCGAAGAGGGATACACAGAGGACTAGAAAAAGGAAGAGATCCATTTGACCCAGGAATGGGAAGAAATATTCCTACAGGAAGAAACCCTGTGGTGTCAAAAGTCCACAATAAGGTGGCTAAAGGAAGGGGAGAGGAATACAAAGTTTTTTCACAAAACGACTATTGCAAGAAGAACCCACAACAAAATCTTGAAGATTAGGGATCAAGATGGGATCGAAAGAGAATCCCATAAAGAAATTTAGAATACATTGGTCAACCACTTCCAGGGGATATCCCAGGAACCAACCAATATAGATCGGAGGCCATACAAATAATAATTCAACACATCCCCAAGATGGTCACAGAGGAGAAAAACCTTGGCTTAAGAAAACCCATTTCCAAGGAATAAATTGACCAAGTGGTCCAAGAGATGCCCAATGGAAAGGCCCCAGGCCCGGATGGGTTCACAGTGGAATTCTTCAAAGCCTATTGGGAAGTGGTTAAGCATGATATTTACGGGGTGGTGGAGGACTCCAGGAGATGGACACCCATCTTGAAAGCTTTAAATGCCACAATGATAACTCTAATCCTGAAATAAAATGAAGCTAGAACCTTGGATCACTAAACGCCTATAGATTTATGCAATGTAGTTTACAAGATAATATCCAAAGTCATAGCCAATAGTCTGAAGCCACTACTTCCCACACTGATTTCACAGTAACATGCGGGTTTTGTGTAAGGCAGAAAAATCTTGGACAATATCATCCAAGCCCATGAGATCATTCACACACTGAAAAGCCAAAGGAGAGGAGGGATGATAATCCAACTTAATATGGTGAAGGATTACGACAAAATAAGCTAGCACTACATGGCTAAGACCCTGGAAGCTTTTGGGTTCGACCAACACTGAATCAACTTGATAGTCACTTTAGTCTCAACGACAAGCTACTCGCTACTAATCAATGGAGCCCCAACAAAATCTTTCTTTCCATTCAGAGGGATAATACAAGGGGACATGTTGTCCCCCTTCTTGTTCATTCTAATGATGGAAGGGCTAAACATAAGTATAAAAAGCGCAATTGCAGCTGGGGAAATAAAAGGTATCAAACCTTATGAAAATTGTCCAACCTCCACACACCAACAATTTGTTCATGATACCCTACTCTATGGCACACCCATGGTAAAGGAAGCAAAGGATTTTAAAAGAATTTTAGAAGACTTAGGGGAAGCCTTGGGGGCGGAAATCAACCACTCCAAATCCATGATATATTTCTTCAACACTAATCCAACAATTCAGCACAACCTAGCCAACATTTTGGGGTTTGAACGCAAAGAACTCCCAACGAAATACTTGGGAATCCCCCTGACGGACAGAGCCTGCACCAAGGCCACATGAGAAGGCGTTATCAACAAACTACAGGAGAGGGTCAAAAATTGGACATATAGAGTGCTAAACCTAGCTGGAAGGCTTATCCTCACCAAAACGGTTCTTCAAGCAATCCTGACGTATATGATGTCAGTGTTCCCAACCCCTAAAGGAATACTACAAAAGATAAGAGTCATCCAATGAGACTTCCTATGATGTGACGTAGAACATAAAACGAAATGGGCCCTGGTGGCCTGGGATAAGGTATGTAGCCCAAAAAGCTATGGTGACCTGGGGTTACAGGACCCACAGGTAACCAACAAAGCCTACGGGGAAAATCTCTGGTGGAGATGGGTAAAAGACAATTTGGTACCATGGAAAAACCTATGGAAGGCCAAGTATGCCCCGAACATAAGTGACCGAGAGTGAATTTGGTTCATGGGCATAAGGGAGGGATCAACCATATGGGGTCTTGCCTAGCGCAACAAGCACTGGATCCAAAAACACAACTTCTGGGAAGTAAGAAATGGTAGAACAACAAGGTTTTGGGAGGACGCATGGCAACAAGAACCCATAATGGAGAATCTAGAAAGAGATGAGATTCAACAGGAAATGATTGGGTAAGGAAAAACAAAAGTCCATCATTACTGGAAGCAATGGGAAGGCAGCGCCAGGTGGCGAATCTAGAACAAACTTAAGCCACAAAATAGAGCCCTGGCCGAAACAGTCACACAAGATGCGGAGGAGGAGGAATTGGGAAAAAGGAAAATTGGGGTTTTGGAAGACAAGAACCAATTGAGATGGGGCATGAAAAATGGGGGTAAATTTAACTTAAAATAAGAACGGTATTACATCATGGGTCAGGACCAAGAAAATCCGGAGCAATAGTGGGGAAAAATCTGGAAAAGCCCCCAATGGCCAAAAATCAAAATGTTCAAATGGCTTGTTCTACACAAACAAATTCTTACTTGGGAGAACCTCATGAAAAGGTGTTTCATAGGGCCCTTTCACTGCCATATTTGTCTAGACAAGGAGGAAACAACTAACCACCTCCTTGACAAATGCATCTATACAACAGAGATATGGGATTGGGCAGTAGGCATCTTTGGCCAATCCAATAGGATCCACGGGAACATCAGCGCAACCATCAACAACTGGAATGAGGACTACAATGAAAATGAAATGGTGAACCTCTAATGGACTCTAACACCAGGGATGATCGTCTGAGCAATCTGGAAAGAACAGAACAGACGCATCTTTAGGAATGAAAGCATATTGATAGAGAGGATAAAGGAGACAATAGTCTCTCAAATAAGAGAAATGGTGTAGAGTCACAACTGCAAGATGGAGAAAGAGAAAATCACAGATCAAGAATCCCAGATCCTAGAACCTTTTCTAGCTGAAAAATTAGTGCAACAACCTAACAGTAGAGCGCAACCCACAACTCCAGATAGGAGTCCGCAACTGGATTCCCCCTCCATCAGGGTTCTTCAAACTGAACTTTGACGGGGCGACAAAAGGCAACCCGAGAGTGGCAGGGGCAGGAGGCATGATCCGAGATAGTGGAGGCAACATCATCTGAATGTATGTTGAGAGCATGGGAAAATCAACCAACAACACAGTGGAATTTGGAGCCCTAGAACTTGGCCTCGAAATCCTAAGTCGCGAAAGGATGACACACACCATCGTGGAAGGTGACTCCACCTTGGTCATCAACACGGCGAAAAGACTCCAAAATGGCACTAGAGTGGGCAAGGTTCAGCACCACTGGTGCCTTGCACACTCCCTACAAAAAATTCAGGAACATATGAGAACTTTGAACACTGTGGAGTTGCGTTGGGTGCACAGGTCAGCAAATGCACTAGTGGACATGCTCTCTAATGAGGGGGTCGGCAAGGACGACCCAGAACTAAATGACACCTTGATTAGCATTCCAAATGGGAAACTCAGAACATACTACAACCACCTTGTGACAAAAGATTGTGAAGATAGGTTAAGCATGGAAGGTCACATCGTGGAGGATATTGTAAGACCCCGCGGAAGGTATGTGGGCCCAAGGAAGGATAGGATGGCTCAATAATCTGACACTAATCATCATGAAAGCGTATAATAAGCAACAAATGAATGAACGAAAGCATGGACAGTCTACCAGTAAGAGGCATGAGGAAAGCACGAGTGAAAGGATAGGAAACAAGTTGCATGCAACAAATAGTGCAAGGAATGAGGAGCAGATGATAACCTGGATAGACCCCCTAGGACAGGTACAGGTACGAAGAGCAGGACAACCCGATCACATGCGAGCAAGAGAAGTAACCGCACAGGGATAAAGGATGACCCATCATGACCATCCGAGCCTTAACAAGAAAATTGACGGAAGCACACATCACCGTGAGAAAACCAAGCCTGAAAGAATGGGCTCACAGAGGGGAAAGGGCAATAAGAAGAGGGATACCAACAATAGTCACAATCAAAAGGAATGCAACAACAAGGATTTTCACAAAATCTAAGGGAGGGACAGGAAGAATACATGGGAAGTAAGGCACAGGATGAGTAACCAACACAGGAGCTGCAACACGAAGAGAAGGATGACACATCTAAAGCAAACACACATGAAAAGGAAGTCCTGAACAGTCCAAGATGACAAACAAAAATGGCACAGGCCGCGGAAGATGCGAAGGGCATTTTCCAATATTGGGTTGCACCGAAGGGGAAGGCAACCATCACATGGTGGGAGAAGGAATTAAAGAATAAGTGAAAAGGTAAAGCGCAAGATGCTTTGGTACAGGAAGAGGACTGGGTAATTGATCTGGGGGCCACACAACCTAGGGAAACCCTCTTCCACGAAATGGTGGAGATGGCGTGGATAACTAAGTTGATGATCGGAAAAGTAATTTCAAAGAGTGAAGAAGCCAGGAAAGAGGAGAACAAGGAAAACAAGATGATGTTGGATGAGATCCTGCATAGCCTCAACAGTTTGGAAACTATCACCAAACTTTTAGTAGAGGTAGAGAAATAACATAAAAGAAAGATGGAGCGTTTGACTGCCCAGTTCCACCTCTACCTACGTTATGTACATCACATGGACATCATGCCTGCTGATGGACATGATGCACCAACTCAAATCAGGAAGACCCGCATGACCTCACAGAAGGCAGATAACAAGATCCAGGCAGATGGTGGGAAGGAGCACCCCCAGGTGCAGAAACACTTAAGTGTCCTGGATTAATGAATTGACAGCCTATAGGCAGTCATGCCAGGCCTAGTCAGGTTAGCACAAATATCTTTCTCCCTCTGGGTTAGGAGGATGTTTTTCGTCTCTTCCTTTATATATATGCTCTTTTTCCAACTGAGCTGGGAAGGTCTGGTCTGGTTTCCCTTGGTGGCAGACTAGAACCATCCATCGCTAATTACAACTTGCGCAACTAGGGACCCCCTGGCCTGGTTTCCTTCTAGGAAGACCAGGAGGCCCTCCTTTTGTATCATATTATCTTCAATAATATAGATCCATACAATCACTTAAAAAAAAATTAAAAGTTTAAGTTTGATTGGTGTAAATTTTTAATAATTTACATATAAATAATCAAAAGTTATTTTGATCAATATAAATTAAGTTATTTTGATCCATATAAATTAAGTGAATAGTGTGTTGTGGATTGCATATACTATGATAAATTACTTTTATATCTTAATTATAAGAATTATTTAGATTGTATGAGTCCTCTATTTGTTAATCATAGATGGGAAGGATTAAGTGTTGGACGTTGCTAATGCATATTTTATTGGTAAAAGAATGAAGTATAGGAATAAGAAACATGTAAGATCAAGAAATTTGAAGTTGATGTAGAAATATCGTTTAAAATTTTATAAAATATTTAATATATTTTTAAATAATTAATTGATATTAAAATTTACAAATGGAAATATACATTAAGATTATTATAGTAAGTATGGATATAAGTAAAGATAAAAAAATACAATTGAGAAATAAAATAAAAATTAGAAAAGATAAAAAAGTGACCAACTATTTTAGGAGCTATGTACGTTATTGGGGTTATTTTTCTATATACATAGGAATATATTTTAGTGATCAGAATGATTACTTTAGTTCTATAGTTGAAAATGAAAAATGAAAATGTAGTGATTATTCTTAATCTTCTTGTTGACACGTTTCTTTTGTTATTGGCCTTTCATAATGTTCTTGATATAGTTCGTATTCATGGCTTCATGTTAGAAGTTAGATCTTGGCATATAAGATGTTGAAGTATGCATATACATGTTAGAGTGTGCAAGTGGATGTTGGATTGTGCACATACAAATTTTAGAATTTGGTATTTGTGGTGTTGTTTGTGTCTATTCTTGAAGTTTTTGGCTTTTTACTCTGAATTATAAGAAGAATTAATTTTTCCTTATTATATATGAGTGATTAAGGATAAACAATAACATGGTTAAAGGAGTTGTTTGTATATATTCTTGAAGTTTTAGGTTTTTAATTTTTTTTCTCATATGAGTGATTAAGGATAAACTATAACATGGTTAAAGGAGAAATGTGATGTCCTTGAGGAGATCGAACATTAAGGATGGACATTTCAAAGTGTACATATTTCTATGCACATAATACTCTTAATTGCATTACAATTAAGAGAGTGGAATAAAGTAGATTGAGAGCACTTAAAAGGGTTTCAATGAAAGAGTCACATTGTATATTAAGAGAGTGGAATAAAGTAGATTAAGAGCACTTAAAAGGGTTTCAATGAAAGAGTCACATTGCATATTAGAATAATTTTGTTTTTTTTAATATAGAAAAACTTATAATTATTAATATTGAGGGTTATAAACCTAGACATTGATACAAGGTTGATGCAATTTTAAAACCTTGACAACCAACTAAAAGTTATAGTGTGTAGGTAAATCCTAGTTATTTGAAATAACATTTCATTTTCTGTGATGTCCATGAAAAATTTGAGGAAAGCCATAAGTTAGAATTTCATTTTCTGTGGTGTCAGTGGGAAATTCACATCTTAACTATTTTAGTAAACAGAAATCTAACATACAAATGGCATAATAATGAGAAAAAGTGAAACTAAATTACTAATTAAAAATTGTGAAAATCACAAGTTGGAATCTCATCTTCAGTGTTGGTGATGACATTAACTGTAAAGAGGATCGAGAAGAAACTAAGTCCCTCGGTACTACTGGGTTCATAGTGAATAATTTGTTGACAACCCATGTACACATGCACATGTATAGCGAGCACCAAAATATTTGGTAACCAAGGGAATATACAGAAAACACATATATGTATAGGGAGCACCCAAATATTTGGTAACCAAGGGAATATACAAAAAAAAACCAGCAGCAACTAAAAATAATACTCAGAAGTAAATATGAAACAATATTTCAACCTTGCAAATTTAAACAAGAATAAAACTAAACAGTCGATGAGGACGCTTAGCAGTTATGATTAAGGTAAGACTTATATTTCATCTCCACGAATATCAAAATTAAAATATCAGGGTTCTCTCAGAATTTATAAAAAGATTTGACCACAATACCAGTAACGTATAAAAAACATAACAACGTTAAAGTAAATTGACTTGAAAATGGACAAAAACTCAAATTGAAATCCAAATAACAGAAGCCATACAAAATCCATACATTAATTTATTATTTTAAAACCAAGTTACATTCATAAAACTTTGCTAATTTTTATTCAATGGTAAACTCCTGAGCTTAAAACACACAGCCCTATTCTCTACAACGTAAAATCATATATTACAGAAACTGATTAATTTGTAAAATCATATAGTACAGCCACAGGATCTCATTCATTTTATGCGAACAGCATAAGTCGAATTCTCGCAATCAGCAACATGTCTCGCACAGCCAACAGCAGCACAAAGCAGCAAGGCTGCAGATCCATAAACAGAAAAATGAATAACACAAAATCATTGAACATACCAGCCAAACAACAGTGAAAAATTGACTTGAATTCATACCATCCTTCAATGAATCCTTTTTCTTCTCTCGTCTGCGTTTTAACAGGGACTTCGGCATACTGGGGCCGAGGAGCTTCAGTAGTATACCCTGGCAACCACATGAAAACTATTTGTGATCATCATGTAATGAAACAATTGAAGAAATTAAGAGAAGAGGAGGAGAAGAAAGCAGAACCTGGTGAAGGATTTCCCTGAGGGTAGCCTGCAGGTGGCGGTGGATACTTGCTGTCAGACATGGTGCGCCTCTTCAGATTCGACCTCTGGACCTTCAACTCCCAGAAACGAAGGGCAGGCTAGCAGTGTTTTACAATAAAGCTATGATTGTGCAGTCTGGTTAGGCTCAACAGGCTTATATACGATAACGATAAGGTAGAGAGTGCTTCTACGTGTACACATATAAAGCAAATCCACTCAACCAGATCATTCATTACTTGCAATAATAAAAAGCAAATTAGGCCCACTTTCCTTATCTTCTATTCCCACTACTGTCGGCACCATAAAAACACAAAACACTACCTGGCCATTCACAGGCTATTTTAGTCAGAGTTGTATACAATAGCAACCATGAGGAGCAGTCAAAGTAGTGTTTATATCACTAATAAAATCACTTTTTGTAAAAGCAAAACTTATTCCCTGCAATCCTTCAACAATAAAGTTGTAGATATCATGTCTTCATAGCAATCATAAGGCTCTAGAAAACTACTTGGACCACTTATTGAAGGACTGAAAAATTGATTTAGCTCAGAGATTCCATTTCAGTCTTGTTAATTTTAATTCAAATATTAATTGACTTAATAATTTGGGCAAAGTTGGGATGAGTGGGAGTGGTGGTTGGCCTTGGATGTGGGTTGATGTTGCAAAATGGTTTTAAAGTCAACCTGATCGCATTGTTATCTAATCATTGGATACTCTTTAAAATGGCTTTCAAGGGTGATTTGATATTCCAAAAACTCATGGAATTATCTATATATATATTATCATGTATTTTTAAATGTAATGTTATTATTTAGTTAAATGTTAATGTATCCCTCCATTAGTAAAAGTAATTGTGTCTATTTAAATGTAAAGGATGTTGTATAATGAACAAAGAAGGGAATGAAATACATTATATAACAAACACATATATATGTGGCAACAATATTCTTTGTTGCTTAATTAAGAGTGGATAAATGAATTACAAGTCTTGTTGAAGCACTTTATCAGGTTTTACAATTAAACATAAAATATTTGAAAGCATTTTTCAGGCATATGGAAGGATAAGTGTTTGAGGAACCAACAAGGAATTGTGATTGACAAATATGTGTTGTCACCACCCAACAATCTCCACCTTGACAACAATTTTCTTGATACATTGTTCAACAAATCAATCATCACCTTTCTGACAAGTCAAGAGAATCCAAACACCACGGCAACTTCTCTAACAACATTGGTTATGTGAACATGTCTACATAATTTGCTCTAGTATGGACCACTCCACCTCCATCAATAACTTGTTTTACAAAATGATGTCTTGTACAATTTTGATACACTGAAATGTTAGTCAAATGCACAATGTTTTGACCACCACATAACACCCTATCTTGTACTTGTCCAAACTTACCCAATAGATCCTTGCATTCATGCTAGACATAACCTGAAGTAGATCTCATCTTGTCCAAATCTCTTAAATCAACATAAACACAGACTAAATCATTGCAACCATTGTAGGTGATACCATTCTTCTAAGATACCAAAGAACCCATTTCCATGCTCTTTACTTGGTTTTTCCATGTGTCTACTGAAAAAAAAAAAACAATTGCATGTGAAATATTTAAACATTCCATCTCAAACATCAACCTTCCTAGTGTATTAGCATATGGTACATGAGACATATAACCATTTTATTTCTTACTAATAGGACATAAACTTGAAGAAAGATTAGAATGGAAAGTTAAAGGGATATTTAACGGTTTCACTATGTTCATATTGAACCTCATCAATATTTTCTCCATAGACTTGTCACAACCACATCTTACCGTTTTCCCCATCTCTTTGTACTTCTATGCCAAAAAATTGTTTTGTTTCTCCTAGATCCTTCATTTGAAACATCCTGGCCAACTGAGCCTTTAACTTGTTGATTACAACCATGCTTTGCTTGAAACAAACATATCATCAAGATAACACCATGCTAATGAATATTCCATTGAAACTTTTAAAGTGAACACAATGATCATCCTCACTTCTTAAGAAACTTTGGCTCACCATGAACGAGTCACACATCTTGTACCATTTCCCAGTTACCTTAGGCCATACAAAGATTCCTTGAGTTTGCAAAAAAATCTCCCTTTGCAATCCTGAAAAACTCTTGATTGTTCCATGTACATATCTCTACTAGAGACAATTTGTCGACAGTAGGATCCCACAATCAACATACTTTAACTACATCACCATA
Organism: Picea engelmannii; assembly: GCA_009831015.1. Taxonomy (NCBI): domain Eukaryota; kingdom Viridiplantae; phylum Streptophyta; class Pinopsida; order Pinales; family Pinaceae; genus Picea; species Picea engelmannii. The sequence continues at coordinate 956,606 of ML785507.1, read as the reverse complement.
ACTAGCGAAGATGTACTTCTTTGTTCCCTTGACCAAATCCGACCAAGATAGCCAAGTTATCCTTCACCCCTCACCTCCATGCTAATTTTAATGGAGTATCCTAAGCCCTTTTAAAGGCTTCATTACATGCAACCCATGGGATCTAGAACCACGAGCTACAAAAAACATGTTCCCAAAACTACGGTTCTTGTCCTAACATTCTCCCCCTTTAAACTTGACTTGGGTTTTCCATGACCAAATCCAGTCAAAACTCCCTCAAAGTCATGGTATCCAAGAATACCGCATGCTCCGCCTATCACCTACGTCTATGTCTAGAATTTACTAGTGAAATTTCAAACCCATTTACACATACCTAACTAGGTCTTAAAGTCATATGCCCATTTACATATAATTAAATTTTAACTCCACATCAAACTTTGCATCTGAAACCTCCCACCTTTCTGTGAATTGACCACTAGCTACCATTGCTTCGAATTTGAGTAATCCCATCAACAACCCCACTTCCATGCTTGAATTTCCACCATCACCACTAGATCTAACTCTTTCTCCTCCGACAATTCATCATAATGGTCCATGATCATCTCATTCAGGAATTCCATCAAACACTTCGCGTGCATCCTCCAAACCATAGAACTTGGCATACATAAGAACTATACCCAAGAGGAAACCTTTCTCTAACAATTTTCATGTCCCATTGAGAATCACCTCTGGAAGTTGTTTCCTAGAACTCTTTCCTTCTTGGGATCCTTGGTAGAGTATCTCTGCTCACCAATGAACACATAAACATGATGTGTGATTTTGTGCCTAAATTCAATGTGGAGTTTCATATTTCCCATTTCCAAGCATTGGAATTAGAATTTGTCAAGCGAGATTCTACTCTTTCTCGGACCATCATTGCTTCATGAGCGGCGACGTCTAGACGTTGCCTCTCGGTGAGTTTTTGTTGTCTACTCAAATTTGAGCCCAACGTTGTGGTACTGGTTGCGTAGAGAGGCACATTCTATAGTCCAGTGTTAGGTTGATGTGTGATTTTGTGCCTAAATTCAATGTGGAGCTCCATATTTCCCATATCCAAGCATTGGAATTAAAATTGGTAAGGCGATATTCTACTCTTTCTTGAACCATCATTGCTTCATGAGTGACGACGTCTAGACACTGCCTCTTGGCTTCGTAATCCTCTTTGTCAAAGGAGGTTGAGTTGTTGTTGTCTACTCGAATTTGAGCCCAACGTTGTGGTATTGGTTGCATTGAGAGGCACATTCTACAGTCCAGTTTTAGGTTGATGTGTGATTTCATGCCTAAATTCGATGTGGAGCTGACACATGTCACTCTTAAATAATAATAAAAAAAATTAAGTAAATGAAAATTGTATGGCTCTAACCTTTTTCACTCTAAAATTGGTTAAGGAGGAAGGGTTTGCATCTCTAAGGATTTGATCCCTCTGAGCGCTTGGTAGAACCAGAGTTAAGATGGGTCTATACTGATTGATATATCATCTTCCCTCCAAATAAAGAGTCACACATTTTTTTCACATGGAACACCATGGACACACTATCCAGATTAAGTGCCAGCCTGATCTCTACGGGACCAATGCACCTTTCACCTTCATGGGTTCTACTCTATTTTTTCCCCACACGAATCGCCATTCCTTCTTACGTAGTGGGGCATTTCAAAACTCATTGGTTTTTCCTCCTGGTGAACAAAGCGAGAAACCCTCAGTTCCCTTACAGTGGACTTTTGCGTAAATGAACAACAACCATACACTTTGATACCACTTGTTGTACTTCAGCCTGCAAAACATAGATCAATGAGCAAAGAAAGGAATGAAACACATCAAACAACAAACACAAACATAGGGGAAAATGATATCCTTTGTTGATCATCCAAGAGTGGAGAAATGAATTACAAGTCTCTTTGAAGCATCTCATGGGCTTCTACACTTAAACAGAAAATACTCAAGCATTGTTTAGGGATATGAAAATCCAAATGCTTGAGGAACCAATCACAAATTGTAACTTACAAATATGTGTTTTCCCCAACTTCTTCTTTATTAACATAATGTTAGTAACTTGTCTGGAATATCAAATGGGGAAAATGAATCATGTAACTAGCATTTTTTCAAGCTCATTTTTTATAATTAGTTCTAGCATGGGGTTCACAGGGCTTCATTTAGTAAACCTATAAAATAACACATGCATTTATCACATATTAAAGAATAACCCTAATTTCACTCAGTATTGATACATACCTCTCAAACTCCTTTTGTTAAATCCTCCTACCAATACATCTTTCAAATATAAAAACTCCTATTTTTACAAGATATCCCTAATTTTTACTAGATACCCATTTTTATAACCCCCAATACTTATAATCCCCCCTCAGATACCCTATATTCCCCACCCCACAATACCTATAATATATTGAATTTATTTTTCACAATTTTAAAACCCCTTTAATGAATGAACATGATAAGATATTTGTGAACAAGGTGAAGCCCCGTGGCAGGGTTGGGATTATGTTTTTGTCTAAAAGGTTTAAGATTTGGTCATAGTGGTGCGATATATGTGACCTCCTAGCACAACTAATAATTTGAAGGTCTATAGTATGATGAGGTAAATTCATGCATGAAGTCAATAAAACATTCTTTAAATTCATTTATCTCCTATAGAACATTGGGTTATAATCCATAAATTGTCATGGATATTTCAGTAGAATAGTTTGTCACAACAAATCTTGCAATATTTCAAAATATTTTATGATGTAGTTTCTTACCTTAGATCTCATATTTATTATTACTAGCCCAGTTCTCAAATTTATGGAAATAAATGAAATCAAAATGAAATAACAAGCAAATGAACACAAGATGTGACCTAGGAAACCCGATATGGGATAAAACCTAGCTAAAAGGTGAGGCCTATGTTCTACTCTCTTTTTATCAGTTACGAAATTTAAGTAAAAAGAAAGGGGCACTCACTATGGAGTTTCCATGGACACTATTTCCTAAATGGAGCTATAGAATCTTCCACCTCCTCTATTATTCTTCAATATCCCACTCTTAGATTCTCCTCTCAAGTATGGAACAATAATTATACGAAAATAATGGAGCCCCTCATCTTCCTAGTGATCTAATATTTAACATACATTGATAGTCATCTAGGGTTAGGGTTGGTTTTTTTGCATGCCTCAACCATCAATTAGTGTTAGGGTTTTGGACCCTCTAGAATCTTCTCGAAAGTCAACACGTGAATATCCCCACATGTATGAGTAATTGGGATTGATGTGGCATCCACTCGATACTATAGTGATCAACTTGCAGGAGGCATAACTTCCAGATATGAACTCCAATTAAGGTGATTTCTATACTTTGGGACAAATTTAAGTATGTAGAACAATGTTGAGGGGATAAGAGGTATTCTTGCAATGTTTTTACCCCGAAAAGTGTTATTTTATTTCTCAAACTGGTTCTTGAAGGTTTTGGACCCCAAATCACCAACTCTGGGACCTGCAAGGTAATTCCTCTAATTTTTCCATCAAGAATGTACCGAGATAGATAAAAATTATATAACTATCCAATCTAGATCACACCTCCCCATTTAGGGAGGCTCTTGGTCCCCAGAATATTTTACTAAATGAGGTGAGGAAATGTTTCCTCTACCTTCTCCCCATATTACCATTTTGCCTTTCCTAGAAGTTTTCCTTTCAAAATTATTTATCAAATTTCATGTTGCATATGTCTAGTAATTATACACTTCTAAGAAATTGTATCTTCTTCCAAATTTGCCTAATATTTTGTTGTTAATTATTCTATGGTAGGTAGGACCCGCTCCTTGTTTTCCTGATCCAACATGGACGGTCCATAAATATTTATATTTTTCACATTCACTAGTAATAAAATGTGTATATATGGGGATAGACTAAGTCTATAGGAATTTTCATCCATCGTATCAAATACTTTGAAAGTACCATACCACAAAACCTTGATATTCTTATCGGGACCCTGTAACCTTTCTTTGTTTAGATGAAACCAAAATTTATCTCCCACATTGAATGTTTTCTCAATTATGTGTTGATCATGTCAGGCCTTATACTTTTAATGTGACTTATTCAATGTCTCATGTACTTGCAAATGATTGATCGAATCTTTTTGACAATTTTTTCTACTTTTTCTACATCTCCTGTAATTTCTTCCATCACTCCTCCTTGATGTCCATATACAAAATCCAAGGGAGAAGGAAAAAACAACCCAAAACAAGTTTCAAAAGGGGACTTACCATTAGAAGGGTGGACCATTATATTATAATATTTTTGAATATATATCAAATTTACATCCTAAATCTTTGGATGCTTTTGAATGTAACCCCTAAAAAGATTCACCAATATCTTGCTGACTACTTATATCTTCCAATATGTCTGTGGATTGAAGGTTGTAGATGTCTTCAATTTAGTGTCCATAATCTCCCAATGCGAATTCCAAAAGGCACTAATAAATATGGTATCCTATCTGAGATGATGCTCCTTGGTATCCCGAAGTGCACCCAAACATGTTTTTTGAACATGTTTGTTTCTTCTTGTCCTTTGATGAAATTTTTACAAGGGATTAAAATGCATATCTTTCTAAACGTGTCAACTGCCACAAACAAATAGTCATGTTCCTTAATGGTTGTTGGAAAACTACCCACAAAATCCATGGAGAATTTATCCCAAGGTCTAGTGGGTATAGGTAAGGGATGGTATAAACCTGTATTTTATTACTAGGTATGATGGTACAACAAAGAATGCAACCTATAATAAGTCGAGCTATGTCTTATTTCATTATGGGCCCATACACATACTTCTACATGTTGGCAATTGTCTTCCCAACACCAAATGTCCTAAAACCTTGAAGGTGTGAGCCTCTTTGATAAGATGTGATATTTCACTTTTAAGAACACAAATGTTGTATAACTTGTAGAGAAACTCGTTCTAGATATAATAGTTATCCTTAACATTTCTTTCTTCTACAGAAATTGGGAAATGTAGTTGTCGAAACACCTCTTTATAGTCCTCATGTTTCATGTGTGTTGCTTTGTGTCCATCATGGGTAAAAGGCTCTATGTGTATAAGAGTTCCAAACTTGTAGTCTTGGATGTGCATGAACTTGGAAGAATTTCTACCAACTTATTAGTTCGACCCTTCTTATGTTTGATGGATAGATGCAAATGCTACAAAAACCCCATCCATTTGTGGTGTCTGGTTTGTTGAAGCTTATTTTGGGCTTGAAAATACTATAGTGGCTAGCGATCAATGTGGATAATCGTTTCCTTTCCCATCAGATGGCGCATCCACTTCCTAACAACTTAAACATGGATGTAGAGTTCATTCTCACATGTAGTCTAGTTTAGGACTCCACCATGAAATATTTCAGAATGATAGCATACCGACTTATCTTCTTGCATCAAGACCACTTCCGCAACATATCCACTTACATCCATATCCAGTTTGAAAGGATTCTACAAGTTAGACAATGCAATAAGTGGTGTTTGGTTTATTTATCATTTCATCTCATCAAAAGATTTGTGTTGATTCTTTCCCCACTGGAAACTCTTATCGCTAGCGGTTATGGCATGAAGTGACATAACTACAACTAAAAAGGATCCTATAAAATTATGTAGTTACAATTTTTCCCTATTGAAGCTCATAAATTTAATGACATTAGTAGAAATTGATCACTTGAGGATGTTCTATATCTTCACAAGATCCATATTAACCCCTTATACCAATCACATACCACAAATACACCAATGATTGCTAAGAAAAATGATTTTTTCTTAAAGTTATCTAGCAATTGATGTTTTTTCAAAGTCTCCAACAAGTGTACGAGATGTGAGATATGCTCTTCATAGTTAGATATATATGCTAATATATCATATAAGTACACTATCATAAATTAATTGAGAAAGAGACACAATACAACATTCATCAATTAAATAAAAGTAACTAGTGCATTAAATAACCCAAAAGGCATAGCCATTCATATAGGAATTGCCTTGTCTTTAAGGTGGCCTTCTAGGTGTATTATTATTTAACTTGTACCCGGAGGTATCCCAATTTCAGATCCAACTTGGTGAAGTACTTGGTATGCTGCAACTAATATAAAAAATCATTGATCTTGGGTAGAGGGTACAAATTCTTGAGGGTGATATTTTTAAAGATCTGTAGTCGATACACATTTGCAAATTCCCATACTTCTTGGGTATTATGATGATAGGTGACCCAAAAGGTGAGGTTTTCGGTCGAATTACCCCATGTTCCAATATTTGTTGCAATAGTTTCTTCACTTCATATGCTTCCAAGGAAAACTATCTATACAACCCAATATTTCGCAATGGGGAGTTAGGAAACAACTATAACTCATGCTCCAGATCCCTCTTAGGTGGTAAACCTTTAGATTCATGAATCACTTGTCTATATTCCTATAACAGCTACTCTAACTAACATTTCTACTCTTTATTAAATCCCTCCAAAAATTCCTTTACTTGTATTGATTCATCACCTAGTTGATCCTCTCTTAAGAAAAGAAATACAAACCTCCTACTAGAACTAATCAATTTCTTGGCTTGGTTATCAATTTTCAGGAAGATATTGGATTCACCTTTGTGTTATTTGATGATTAAATACTTCACATCCTTGATCACGAAATACTATTTTTCTCTCCTCATGAAAATTGCATCCCTCATATACATGTAGGAGATTCGAAACACTACACCACACATCGAGTGGCACTACATCCACCTCCACTTGATCAATATATGTAATGTTCCTGACTTGGATAGTCTAGGAAACGTTGCTAATGTGTGTGTAGGATCAAAGGTTTATAGCATATAAATTATCATACAAATAATAAACGCGATAAAGGACTGCAAAGTTTGTATTATGATATCTCTGTGGATTACAAAATGGTTGAATTCGGCTGAATAAACTGATAATACTCAACTAGATCAACAGAAAAAGGATCTTAGCCAGAATACAAATAAGAAACTGTGGCTGAATAAAATAACAACACTCGGCTAGATCAAAAGACAAAAGGATCTTAGCTAGAATACAAATAAGCAACTAAAAGATAATACCCAGAATATGGGAGCACTGCAGAATCAATGAAGAATGATGGAAGACCTGGATGATCTTCCTGGTGACTAGGGTCTGTCTTTCAACACCGAAATCAACGAACTAGTGTCTTCCTCCTGGAATCAGGGATGATTTTAAGGATGAAAATTTAGTTTAAAATGTAGAAACCTTGGCGAATCTTACTAATCCTTCATATGCCAACTATAAATGATTGACGATATTTTTATAAAAATATTCAAATTTCTAAGGATTTTATATAGTTTTTATAAAAATTTGGCGATTTTTAAGGTAAAATAATTTTATCCTATAGAATTTGGGCGAATCATTTTTAAAATAGCGAATCTTGGTTTTAGAAAAACCATGGAAAATTAGCCCATGAGAGAAATTTAGCCCCTCAAATCATCCCTGCCTGGAATACACTGGACTATCTCTCCTGAGATGCGCCTCTTCTCCTCAATGACAAGTCATAATCTGCATAATGATGAATTAGGTCGCTGCCCCTTTCTTTATATATTTCCAAAACCCTAAATCATGTCAAAACCCTAATTCACTGTTGACTTCCAAAACCCTAAATCACTGTTGAAACCCTAATTCATTGTTGACTTCTATTTTTATCTCATAATGACTTAAAAGTGCTTTTAACCCTTTTTAGCTCAATGTCACTTTTCGAATATAACACCTGTGACTGGAGTGACCTCTATTAACCCTGTTTAGCCCTCTTTGGCCTTGGCTATAGTCTAACAGGGTGGCTTAGACCATTAAGCCTCCTCTTTGGAGCTCCTATTTGGAAAGGGACATTATAGTCCTCCCTTCCTAAAATTTCTTGTCCTCAAGCAATACCAGTCCAGGTTGTTGCAACACCTGCTCTTTCTCCCAAGTAGCGTCCTCTACTGGAAGCCCTCTCCATATGATCAAACACTCTCTGATGACCCTGCTCCTTAGTTTCAGCTCTCGAAACTCCAAAACCTCCTTTGAAACTAACTCCAACTATCCCTCCTCATCCAATGGGGGAAGCTCCTCTAATGTGCTAATGAGTCGTCCCGCTACCTTTTTTAGGCAAGACACGTGGAACACGTTATGAATCTTGCTCCCCTCTAGAAGCTCTATCTCATAAGAAACCTCGCATACTCGGCGCATGATCCTGTAAGGACCATAAAATATGGGCTTGATATTCTCGGTCCCACTCTTCTTTAGAGATGACTGTCTTTAGGGTTGAATTCTCAAGAAAACCAAATCTCCAACCTCAAAGCTGCGCTCTATCTTGTGTCTGTTTGCACTTATCTTCTATCGGTTTTGTGCCATCTGTAGGTTCACTTTCAACAACTTGAGAATCTCCTAACTCTCTATGATCCAATCCTTGGCCTTGGGAGCTCTGCTCTCACCGAAGACCAAGTCTACCAAAGTGGGAGCATCATATCCGTACAATGCTCAGAAATGTGTCATACCAATGGACATGTGGAAGGTGGTGTTGTAGCAATGTTCTCCTAAATGTAACCACTTTACCCACGTTCTCTGTTGTCCTCCTACATAGTTCCTCAAATACCCTTCAAACCAATTGTTGACAATCTCGGTCTGCCCATCTGTCTGAGGGTGATAGCTAGTGCTAGGTGTCAACTCTGTCCCCACCAACCGAAACAAATCTCTCCAAAATGTCCCTATGAACCAACTGTCCCTGTCACTGACGATGTTCTTCGGCAACCCATGAAGTCTGAAGACCTCCCTGAAGAAAAAATCGACTACTTGAACTGCGCTTTACTATGTCAATATGGCATAGAAGTGAGAAAACTTGGTCAATCTGTTGACCACTACATAGATACAGTCCTTACCTTGGACCTTGGGTAGACCTGTGATGAAGTCCATAGATATACTCTCCCATTTCTTCTCTGGAATGGGGAGTGGCTGAAGTATCCCTGCTGGAAGAGCATGCTCTGACTTGTTCTTCTGGCAAGTAACACACTCACTGACATGTCTCATAACATCTTGTTTGAGGCCCTTCCATGAGAACCTCTCTTTGATCTGTCTGTAGGTTTTGAAAAACCCCCGATGGCCTACTAGAGGTGAATCATGAATTGCGGTGAGGATCTTCTTCTTAAGCCCTGAATCTGGAACCAAGTAGACTCTACCCTTGTAAAATATGACATCGTCAATGACCCTATACCGGTCATCCTGTATCTTCCCATCCATCACCTCACACGAGAACTTGTTCTTGGAATATTCCACTAACAAGTGGGATTTCTAATTTGTTGAAATCTCCATCAAAGAACATGTTGCAGGTCTCCTCGATAGTGCATCGGCCATAATGTTCTTCTTGCCCTTGACATACTCTATGTCAAAGTCGAATTCCTGTACCTTCGTCACCCATTTCTGTTGGTGCTCATTGAGGTCCTTCTGCTCAAGGAAATACTTTAAACTGTTGTGATCGGTCTTGACCACGAATTTGTTGCCCACCTAATATTGTCTAAACTTGGTCAAGGCATGCATGATTGCCAACATTTCCTTGTCATAAATGGAGTACAACCTATCAGGTTGACTAAGCTTGCGTCTCTCGAATACAATGGGGTGTCCTCCCTGCATCAAAACTGCACCGATCCCTTCGTCAGATGTGTCACACTCTAGTACAAATGGCAAGGTGAAGTCTGGTAGTGCCAACACTAGACAAGTGCCCATGACTTCCTTCATGTGATCGAAGGTTTCCTATGATTTATTGGTCCATATGAAGGCCCCATGCTTGGTAAGTTCTGTCAGCGGTGCTCCAAGCTGAGAAAAACCCCAGATGAACTGCCTGCAATAGCTGCATAGCCCAAAGAAGCTCCTCAATTCTGTCACATTCTTGGGCATCGACCAATCCAGAATGGCCCTGATCTTCTCTTGGTGCACCTGTACCCCCTATGCACTGATGATGTGGCCTAAGTAAAGCAGCTCTGTCATACCGAACTCACACTTGGTGTAGTGTCCCCAAGGCCGAGCCCCATTACAGATCATGTTATATGCAAAGAATTGTAAATATGTTCTATAGGCTGGTGAGCCAAGTTTTGTATAAGCTGCAGGCTTATGAATTTTGTTAGGCCAGGGAGCCTAAGTGTTGAAGGCTAGGAGCCTGTTGATGTACTTGTATGTATACAGGTCAATTAATAAAATATAAATACCGCCAGTGCAGACCGACCACGATGAAAGAGTGATGGGGGACTGAGCGTCCACA